>AWOL01S0037214.1:8479-57071 GCA_000715115.1 Nicotiana otophora | reverse complement strand
TATAAGAACAAAGGTGATATCCAGAGTTGTAACAATTATAGGGGTATCAAATTACTGAGTCATACCATGAAAGTGTGGGAGAGGGTGGTTGAAGCGAGGGTGAGGATGACAGTGTCTGTATCTGACAACCAGTTCGGGTTCATGCTGGGTCGTTCGACTACAGAAGCTATGCACCTTGTTAGAAGGTTGGTGGAACTATACAAAGAGAGGAAGAAGGATCTACACATGGTGTTTATTGACCTAAAGAAAGCGTATGATAAGGTTCCTAGAGAAATTCTCTGGAGATGCATGGAGGCAANTCGGTTCCCTACATTATGGCGATTAAGGACATGTATGATGGGGCTAAGACACGGGTTAGGACAGTAGGAGGCGACTCTGAGCATTTTCCGGTTGTAATAGGGTTACACCAAGGTTCTGCGCTCAGTCCGTTCTTATTTGCCCTGGTGATGGATGCGTTGACACACCATATTCAAGGGGATGTGCCATGGTGCATGCTATTCGCCGATGACATAGTTCTGATTGATGAGTCGCGAGCCGGTGTTAACGACGGGCTGGAGGTTTAGAGACAGGCTCTTGAGTCTAAGGTTTTCAAGCTGAGCAGGACGAAGACGGAATACCTGGAGTGTAAGTTCAGCGTTGAGCCAGTGGAAGTGGGCGTGGATGTGAGGCTTGATTCGCAGGTCATCCCGAGAAGAGGCAGCTTCAAGTACCTTGGTTCGGTTATCAGGGGTAGAGGAGATCGACAAGGATGTCACACACTGTATTGAGGTAGGATGGATGAAGTGGAGGTTAGTATCTGGAGTCCTGTATGACAAGAGAGTGCCACAGATACTCAAAGGTAAGTTTTATAAAGTGGTGGTTAGACCATCCATTATGTATGGGGCTGAGTGTTGGCCCGTTAAGAACTCACATATACAGAAGATGAAAGTAGCATAAATGAGGATGTTACGGTGGATGTGCGGGCACACTAGGATAGATAAGATTAGGAACGATGATATTTGGGAGAAGGTGCATGTGGTTCCCATTGATGACAAGATGAGGGAAGCGAGGCTTAGATGGTTCGGACATGTTCAGAGGAGAAGCCAAGATGTTCTGGTACGTAGATGTGAGCAGTTGGTTGCGGAGGGCACGAGAAGAGGTAGAGGGCGGCCTAAGAAGTATTGGGGAGAGGTGATCAGGCAGGATATGACGAGGCTCCAGATTTCCGAGGACATGACACTTAATAGGAAGATGTGGAGGTCGAGTATTAAGGTTGTATGTTAGGAGGTAGTGAGTCGTGCTTTACTTCGTACCAATGTGGGACTAGCCATGTAGGGTTTTTGTCTAAGATAGCTAGTGGCAATGTTGTGGCTTACTATTTCACTTTTCAGTGCATGTCCTATTTACTAGCTATCGCTTTTTCTTTGCGTCTTTATTCTAGATTTCATGGTGTTCCTATTTTTTTTATGATTATTGTGGTGATACTATTATTTACTAATATTGTCTCCCTTTGCTTTGCATCTTTATTCTGGATTTCATGGTGTTCCTATTTATCCTATGATTGTTGTTGTGATACTAATATTGTCTCCTTTTTGTCCTTTTGTCTTTTTTGTTTTTTTGAGCTAAGGGTCTTTCGGAAATAACTTCTCTACTCTTTCGGAGTAGGGGTAGGTCTGTGTACACACTACCCTCCCCAGACCTCATTAGTGGAATTTTACTGGGTTTTTTTCTTCCAAATGTTGTGCTTTTATTCTTTTGATAATTAAATAATTTTATTAATCACCAAGCGAGTCATTACAAAGCTACAACTGACTTAATCTCAGTCAATTTTCTCTATAAAGTATCTATCGCTCCATGTACATCAAGTTTTCCTGCTCACCTCACTTACTAGCTATTCTAAAAAACTAACACTAACAATTACTCTAAATTTTAATTGTTGCAACAACTCCCTGGTTTCAGCATTAGCTCTCACATTACAAACATATGCAATAGTTCTTGCTATTTCTTCTACATCTCTGCTGGTCTTCTCAAATATTCGGTTGTTTCCTTCACACTATATCATGTGGATTATCTAACATATTTCATCTTGAAGGCAGCTGCAGCTTGAGACTTTCCTTTATCATTCTTCATTGCCCATCTCCAATGTTGGCTCCACGAGTTCAGTCCATACGATTGCTTCTGAAACCACATTTGGACCTTGTTCCATATCCTTTGAGCAAAGACACATTCAACAAAGAGATGGTCTCTGCTCTCATTATGCAATTGAGATATGACACATAATGTGTCCACTAAAATACCCCATTGCACAAGCCTATCACTGGTAAGTAGTATGTTCTGAAGTTACATTCACATGGTAAACTTAGCTTTGGCTCTTGCTTCATTCCTAAACATGAAAGATCTTCCATTCCATCCTAGGTAGTTGCCCCAGCATATGATAGTAAAGTTGTCTGATCATGCTGCATTTTCCTTGAGCCATTGTCTAACTTAGGTCCACCATATCCCTTGCTCCAATCAGATTTCTGACCAGCCAAAAATCCTGTTGAGGTATTGGCATGTCATCAAGTTGTTAGCTTTTTATATAATAGGAGTGAATCTACCTAATCCACAACTTGTCCACCTTATGTGCAAGATCCCAGTGAGTTTTAGCAGCAGCATCCTTATTCTAAAGTTTAAGGTTGATAAGGTTTAAACCTCATGCACTCTTAGCTGTACACATTTTCTCCCAGGCCACAAGTGATCTTCTTGTGATAACATTAGAACCATACCACACATAACTCCTACAATAAGCCTCTATTCTTTTGAGAACTTTGCTTGGGATTAGGAACAACTATGACCAATAAGCTTGCATACCAAACAAAACTGATTATACCAACTGGATCCTACCTGCATAAGATAGTTTTTTGCATGTCCAGGAGGAGATTCTAGATACCATTTTTTTCTATCAGAGGTCGCCATTGAGCTAAGGACATCTTCTTAGTTGATAAAGGCACTTCTAAGTATTTGACTAGGAGTTCACCTCTCGAATAACCAAATCTTTGTTGCATCTCATCTTTCAGTGCTTGTGTAAAACCTCCATAGTAGATAAACCTCTTAGTCTGATTAACTTGTAGCCTCGATGCTCTATAAAATTAGTTAAGGAATTGGAGATGAGTAACAGAAGGTACACCACCTCTTGCAAATAGGAGCAAGTTATTAGCAAAACTTAGGTGTGTAATACCTAGTATAACGACCCGATCGGTCGTTTTACTTTCTAGATCCTCAATACACTAATAAAGATTCCCCATATATGCTTTTACTATTTTATGACTTGTGGAGATAGTTAGTTCGGGCTTGGAAGGTTTCGGGTCAAAATCGAAACACTTAGTTCCTTTATATTGGCTTAAAAGGGTTAAGTTTGACTTGGGTAAATATTTATAGTAAACGACCTCAGGACCGAGATTTGAGCAGACGGTGGCTGACTTCGGTCGAGGCCTCGAGGTCCCCGTATGGGATTCGGAGGGCCGACAGAGCTTGATTGCTCTTTGGAGAAGAGCAGACAGTGGCTGGCATTTGGTGCGTTTGCACCTGCGGTGGGAACGGCCGCAGAAACGGCATCGCAGGTGCAGCGTCTCGCTCGCAGAATCAGAAAGAGGAGGGGGTCAGCGTGTCCGCAGAAGCGAAGCTTCTTCCTCAGAAGTGGACTCGCTTATGCAATTAGGGTATCACAGGCGCGGATGAGACTAGTGTGGGCAAGGTCGCAGGTGCGAGAAGAGAGATGCAGAAGCGGGCTCGCAGGTGCGGTGTCCTTCCGCAGGTGCGCCCAGTGCTGGGTTGGGTGTGTTCCACAGAAGCGGACCCTTGTCCACATAAGCGGAGTCTTTGGAGGCAATACATGCTTTTAATGTCAGGACTTAGGCAATTTTAGTTCATTTCTTTCATCACTTGGGCGATTTTGGGGCTCTTTGAAGAGGGGTTTTCACCTAGCACTTTGAGGTAAGTAATTTCTATATGATATGAGTTTAAGACATGTATTTTTGGGTAGATTCGTAGCATATAAAGTGTTGAAATTGTGGGTTTAGTTGAAAAACCTAGGTTTTGATAAAAATGAGGTTTAACCACGAAAATAATTATGGAATTGAGTGAAAATTATATATTTGAGTTCGTGGGATTATGAGTAACAATTATCTTCGAAAATTTTTGATATTCGGGCACATGGGCCCGGGGGTAAATTTTAAGAATCTTCCAATTTGGGTTGGATAATTACTCTAATAGCTAAATTATTAACTTTTGAGCGTATATTGATTATTTTATATAACATTTGGCTAGTTTCGGATAGTTCGGCACCAAGTTGGGTCCTTAGAGTAAATTTGTGGCCGGAAAGTGAGCCTTGAGACGAGGTAAGTCTCTTCCTAACCTTATAAGAGGAAATTTACCCTATATGTGATTTAAATTACTATTTGTTTCTAATTGTGGGGGCTACGTATGCACGAGGTGATGAGAGTCCGTGCGTAGCTACTAATTATGCTCAAGTCCGGATAGTTTAGGACCCAAATAATGAAATACTTGTAATGTGTGCACCCTACTTGTTAATTAGAGTGCCTTAATTATATTTAAACTTGATAAAGGATTGGTAAAGACCGAATTTCACTTGCTTGAGTTTTGGCGGGTTACTTGACCACTGATAGAAATTGTGATTCTTGTGTATTAGCCTTATAATAGCTTTTAAATCGGACGTTCATAAAGCATTCTCTGTTCTTGTGGAGCGGCCCGAATGCCTCGGCTAGTATAATAGATGCATCTATGATTTGTGTCGCTCGATCCTCGGCAGTGTACACATTATTCTGGATTAGGCCGTATGACCTCAGCATAAATCGTGTGTATTAATGCTTGGAGCCCAGATACAGTTGATATTAGTTTCATGAGTTGAGAGGTTATAATTTATTTAATTGTTCGGAATTTATTTAGAATTAGTATGTGTTAGTGGAAGACTTTTGTAGTTTACTGTTTAGTTAAAGAATTACTTAACAAATATTGTCTTTGTGTTAATATTATTATTCACGTATTCTATGTCCATTTAGCATTCCTGTATTTTATTGTTATCTCATAGTAAGTGTCGATGTCGACCCTTCATCACTACTTCTTCGAGTTTAGACTGGATACTTACTGAGTACATATTGTTTATGTACTCACGTTACACTTCTGCACTAATTGTGCAAGATCTGAGGCAGGTGCATCTGGCAGTTATTCCGACGCGCACCCCCGATACCCCGAGGGATAGTGGCGAGCTGCTTTTCCGAGTCTGTTTTGCAGCACCCAGAGTCTCTCTTTTGCATTTACTTTCTGTATACTCTATTTCAGATAATAGTTTAGTGTTTTGTATATTCTACTAGTAGCTCATACACTAGTGACATCAGGTCTTGTAAATATGCTAGTAGACATTTGATGGTTTTTGAGTATTTATTACACCACACTCGCTCTTATATTTGTTTGCGCTTTATTTTATTAAATTTTTCACCTTTTATTTACTTAATAAAAAAAAGGTCAACTATTTTGAAATTGTTAAAAGAGAATAAATACATGGATAGTTCACCGTTAGCTTGCCTAGCGGCGATGTTGGGCGCCATCAAGGCCTATAGGAAAAATTGGGTCATGACACCTAGCTTTGAACATCTAGAGTGAAATTTAGAGCCCGTTTGGCTCGACTTATTTTAAGTCCTTTTAAGCTAAAATAGCTTTTAAGTCATTTTATAATGTTCGAATAAAGTAAAAAGTACTTTTAAGTACTTATTTTTAAACTAAAATGACAAAAATAAGTCAAAAGCTAGAATTTCTAACTTGCGGCTTTTGGCTTAAAAGTCACTTAAAACAAGCGCATCCAAACATGCTCTTATACTCCTTCTCTATATGTAATCCATTGAGGCTTTTACTCAAATACTCCAATACAATTGCAAATAGGAAAGGTGAAATGGGATCACCTTGTCTCAGTCCCTTAGCTGCTTAGAAAGGAACAAATGGTTCCCCATTCACTACAATTGAGTAGCTCACAATCTTAACACGGGTTAACACTCAGTCTTGAAACCTTCTAGGGAATCCTACCTCTACCATGATCTACTCCAAGAAGATCCACTCCACATAATCATAGGCCTTGGTAGGGTCTATTTTGATCATGCATCTAGGAGGGGTATTCTTTCTTGTTTAAGTTTTGACAAGCTCATGAGCCAGGATGATGTTGTCTGCAAATTTTCTCCCGGGGATGAAGCCAACTTGTGCTTCATTAATGATGTTTGTTATGACTTTTTGCAATCTGTTTGCCAACACCTTTGAAAATGATCTTATAGATCACCAGCAGGCAATAGTTCTGAAATCTCTTGTTGTTGCAGGATTGGTCATCTTAGGTACCAGTGTAATTGCAGTGCAATTTATGGCTTTGTATAACTTGCCAGTAGTGAAAAGATCCTTAATTGCTCCCACTAAGTCACATTTGATCATTGGCCATGCCCCTTTAAAGAAGCAAGAGTTATAGCCATCCACTCCACGGGCCCTCTCTTCATGTATTACACACAATGATGCATGTATCTCCTCATCTGTTACTGATAAGTATATATTATGTATGTTTTAGGTATATATTATATTAAATAAATAAATACTTTATTTATAGATATGACTTTTTGTTCAATATTTGGACAAATTATTAATAAATATTGCAGGAAAAGAAAAGAAAGAAAAAAAGAAGAAAGAAGAGTGTTCAATCAGAGACATAAAAAAGACTAAGGATGTCATCCCCAATCCAAGGATGATATCCCTGAGAATTTTACGGGCAAAATTTCCTATAAATAGGCATGACTTTTCAGTGGAAGAAAGAAAACCATTCTTGTGCAGAGAACACCAACTTTAATATTGGCTTTGTTTTAGCTTTAAAAGTTATTTCTTTTATCGTAGGAATAGTATTTTTCTTGTTTATCTTTTCTCCATAACGGAGCAATTTTCTTTGGTTGGAATACTAGATGAAGGTATAAAAGTGTTATAACAATTATTTTAATTTTATTATCTTTTTATGTTGAGATTTTCTCTTTACCATATTTATACACCAAGGTATTTGATATTGATTATATCTATTATCTGATATGGTTATATACACTTACCAAAATCTTTATCTTGTTAATTATTTCTTATTCGGGAGAAGAGAAAGATTCAAACAAGTTTATAGATTTAGAAAAGGCTAACCGAAAGAGGCTTTTTCTTACTTGGTGCACTCAACTAAGATAATTCTTACTTGAAGTTATTATTTGAATTGGTTAACTACACTAATCGAAAGAGGTGTTATTAGTTAATTATTATTTAACATCACTAACTGTCAATAAATTGATAACACTAAGCGCGAGCGATGCTATTTATATATTGTTGTTATGTGGAGTGATTGTCTTAGAAATAAGTGGTCATTCTTTAAACAAGGTCTCTATTTGAATGTTAATCGATTAAATACACTAATCGAGAGAGGTGTTATTAATTGGATACTTGTATGAAATTTGGTTGAATTAGAAATAAGCGATCATTTCATTAAACAGAGAAATAAACAATAATATTTTGATTTTATTATAATGGCTGATTCACAATATCCCAACCTTTATCTTCTGCTATAAAACTATAAATATTTATTGCTTTTATTTTACTATTTTTTTCAACAACTCTCTCTTTACCAATTTGATTCTCTTAAATAGTGACAAAGACAATACAAATCTGTAGCCTAGATTGTTTCAATCTCTGTGGGACGATATCTTAAATTTTACTATAATTTGACAGAGTACGAGCAGAAAAATCATATACGCCCAAAGCTCGTTAGTTACTTCTACACATAAGCTCAATTGTTGATCATGAGTAAGTTTAGGTTCATTTTTCATAGTTTCCTTATTGATAGCATGTAAAGATGCAACAACAGTTCCCATGAGGCTCTTATAAAATTTAACTATCTCCTCCTTAATGCTAGTAGGAGTAGATAGTTTCATTCCGTCATCACTGTAGATCTCTAGTATCTGTTTCCTTTGACTTCTCTCCTTCATGACAATAGAGAGATACTTGATATTTGCATCTCCTAGCTTAATTCATTTTACTCTAGCCTTCTGTTTGAGGATACTTTTCTTAATTAGGGATCATTTCTCCAAGTTCTGTAAGATAGTCTTCTCTAGTATCAGTAGATTATCTGAGTATTGCATCCTCATTTCCTCCTGAACTTGAATATGATCCGTCATTGCATTCTCAATTCTCTATGCAATGCCCTTATACTCACTAGTATTAAGACTTTTGAATAAAGGTTTTAGAGCCTTTAGTTTCTTCCAAAATATTCACCATTTGATCATCAGCTTCCCTTCTTCTCCATAGATTGCCAACAATTGTATCAAGGTCATCATGAGAGGCTAATACAGTAAAAAACCTAAAAGGAGTTTTAATGTTAACATGCTTTTCTTTCATTGAACACATGATTTTTCACAAAACTTGACGGATAATTTCATCTTGTAGAATATATATATATATATATATATATATTATTCACTTTAAAAAGAAAAAAAGTGGAAAAAAATAAAAATAAATAAAGAGACACATATTAAAAAATAAAGCTTTAAAGATAAGATTGGTATAGTAGATAATGATATTGGGATCATTGTATTTAGTCATGAGACATACCTTACTTTTATGCTTTAATTGCCATTTGCTTTTGAAAGGGTTAAGGCCTTAAATCAAATATGCTTTCACCAAAAGTAGTTAGAAAGAATCCTCATGTGAAATGGCACATCACTTTCTATGAAAATTCTATTCAAAAGCAAAGAGAAGCTTCCTAAACATATAAAGGTAGATATTGTTTTGTCCAAATGTTAGGAGGGAGCGTTTCCATGTGACCTATAAGTCACGAGATCGGGTTGTGAAATCGTTTAATGCTTGCACTAGGGAAAACTACTTACATCATACTCTTAGGGTGCAAACCTTTCCCATACCCTTTCTTAATGCGGGATATTTCATGCATCGGACTGATCATTTTTTTAGAAAAAACTAAATACTGGTTATATTTTTCATGTCTAAATTTTAGTGAACAAAAAATACTCGATATTTGTGTTGATAGAAGATTTAGATGCTTGATAAAATTAATAAAGTTGTGCATAAGCTAGCTTGAACATTATCGATCTAAAAATAAGTTAGCTATATTCTTTTAGAAATGTAACAAGAACAATAGAACATATTAAACATAATTAATTTCAAAATATAGACGCATACAAAAAGAATTGTTTTATGTAATTTTTTATATGTTATTTTGGACTTCAATAGATCCTGCCTTAATTTGTGATAGAAACAACAATGTGTAATAAGAAACTAAACTCTCCATTCACTTTTGGATGCTAATTTTTTCTTTAACTAGTGGGAATTGAACCTATAACATTTCAAAGATTTTGAACCCCCTTGACCACTAAGCTGCACTTTTGGGTTGTGTCAAGTGGGTTCAAAACTTAATATATAAAGGTAAAACCAGATTTTGCAATCGCTTCCGCCGCCCTAAATCCGCCCCAGGTACCAAGGAGACAACTTATTGGCTAAAATATCACAATGTGAACTCAATACTACGATCATAATCTCTGATGTCCGATTAGTCTTTTTTCTTTTTTTATTTAACTAAAAAAAAGTCTCAAACATGTTTCATGAATGAATCCATGTCACTTAATATTATAAACAATATATGATGCACATACATTAAACATGACCATATATTAAATTTTGTTTTCATTGTTGACAAAATAATTTTTTTCATCCCCATTTATTAAAATGTACCTAACTTAGGCCCCATGGTCCCCCAAAATAGTTGTCCCAATTGCTAAATTTGTCACAAAATGGTCCAATTGATTCTATACTAGTAGTATTAATTATTCTATGATTAAAAATTAATAATAAAAACTACTCGGTCATATAGAAGATTAAAATAATGAAAAAATTAAGAATCAAATATCATAAGTTATTATTCCCTTTTATTAACGTAGATTTACAGAATATTTTTACTTTCTAGAAGGAGTAAGCACGTACGACTTTTCTTAAAATTTTATGAAATAAAATATTATCTCTCTGCAATTTTCCGTAATACTTGTTGTTTCCTTTGCGTTTATTTTCTTATTATTTTGTTGTCGTTATTGTTTCTTTTATTCAGTATTTCCAACATGGTCTTTTTTTTTTTTCAAACTTACTCCCTTTTTTTTTTGAACTGAGTATCTATCAAAAACAGACTATCTAATTCATACAAGATGGGACTTGCGTAAATACTATACTCCCCAGATCTCACTTATAAAATTAAACTGTGTATATGTTATTGTTACACATTTAGGAATATTTTTGAATAGACAATCTTCTTTGTTTAATTTTCCCATTACTCGTTTAGTACCAAGTTTCCCACAAAACCGTGGGTACACTAAAGTTGCTAAGCTAGAATAATATTCCTTTACTTGTTATATACTCCGTATAAAGGAATAGTCATTTTATTAAAGAATAATTTTCAACAATGTCTTTTACTTTTCCTTTTGAATCTTTCAATTTCATCAACTGGTTTTTTATTTAAATAGTAAAAAAAGATGCAAAGATAATTCTATGATTAAAGGTCACAATTCAAATATCATTTTGTTGATCTCCTAACTATTGCTTTTTAATTTATTTTCATATTTTCGGTTAAATGTGGAGGTAAAAAAGGAAGTTGTATAGAATCACAACCTATAGTATTCAGTATCCGAAGCATACCAAAAGATTAAAACGCACCCTATTGAATCGTTTGGGTAGATCTGTTTTTTCATATTTGTGGCTCATCTAAAATATGACCCTTGACAGTAGAATATAGAAATCAGGATTAATGTAGAAGATTAGCAGGTAGTCGATTATGCTTTTTTTTTTTCATACATGTAGTATTATAATTATTCGTATATTTTCCTATTCTTAGACTTTTATTATTATTCACATATTTTTCATATGATGTTTTTTTTTTGCTTCGGTTTTCTTACTATTTTGCTGTTGTTATTGCTTCCTTTTCCATGGCTTCTCTACTACCATATTTCCTTTAACACTATTGTGACTATGCTTTCCTTGAGCGGATGGTTTATAAGAAACACCCTCTCTATTATTTTTCCCAGACTTCACTTGTAAAATTTTACTGAATTTATTGTTGTTGTTGTTGTATTTAGTTATATTAATCATTTACATGAGATTTACTGAACATAAAACAAAAAACAGAAAATCATTTTACAGTTCATTTTTTTAATTCAAATTATAATTATATAACATCATTCCTTTCAGAGGCGGCAAATCCGTGATTTAAACTTTATAAGTTCAGATTCGCAATTCTACCATATCTCATATAATTTAATTGGTTCAAAATTTATTATTTGTACATATTTAATGATATTTTAGGCAAAAATACAGGTATGAGCGAAAGTTATAGCTTCTATATTAAATACGCATTTGATTTCTTTTATTACTTCCTCCGTTTTAATTTAAATAATACACTTTCCTTATTAGTTCGTTCAAAAAAAGTGACACATTTATATATTTAAAAATAATTTTACTTTAATTTTTTATTTTACTATTTTGTTCTTAATGAGAAGATTTTATAGTCACACAAATATTATTACCTACTAAGTTCTTGCCCTTAAACTTTTTTAGGATCATATATTTTAAAAGTTTTTATTTTTCTTAAATTTTGTGGCAAGTAAAACTAAATCATCTAAATTGCAAGTGAGTGAACTTTTTTTTTTTTTAACTATTTCAGTGTCTGATATGAAAACTTGTTGAATAATAGTGAAAGGACAATTACCATTATTTTTTTTCCTTAAAAAGAAAAGATCAAAATTAAATAAAATACCACACGTTTTATAATAATTAGGTTTTCTTTCTTTTTCCCTTTATTTATTAACCTTTTCTTGCCCACAAAGCGAAGATTGGCATCATCATCACCGTCATTATCACATCATAATATAAATAGGGGAGTCGGCTGGTGAAACTGCCATTTTGCAGAGGCCAAAAAATATCACCTAGAGAGAGAAAAAAATCACATTCAAATCGGAAAATCACTTTTTTTCTAGGGTTTGTTAAAATTAGCTGCTCTGGATTTCTTCTTTCTCTCTTCCGTGGCTTCCTTAGGTTATGCCGTTTCACCTACAGGTAATTTTACTATTATTCCTCCTTATTTTGTTTTTGTTTTTTGTTGCTTTTTTTTTTGTTTTTTTTTGTTGTTTTGAGTGTAATTTATGAATTTGTGGTTGTATATTGTGTTTTTATATGAATTTGAGGTCAGATCTGAACGTATTTGATATTTTTGTTTGGAATTAATTAGTTCTGAATCTACGCGTTATGAGTTGTTTGATTTTCATATTGCAGTTATTGCGTTGGTGTTTGAATTGTGCTTTGTTAATGAATTCGAGGCGTTGTAATACAATATCTCGAGCTAGCACCTGTTTTAATGTATTATCTGATTTTTCGGCTATAATTTATATTGTTTATTTTTCTTCCCTTCTAATCTCAAATTAGGGCTGATGTATGCATGGTTGAGTTTTAATTTGCTTGTGGAGCTAGTTTTGTGTGAGTCTCTTTTATTGTGGTGTATGAGAGATTGATTTATCCAATTTGATTGGGCGATTCCGGTTACTTGGATTGAGCATTAGCTCTCCTTGCTATAGTTACATTAAGTTCTGTTTGCCTCGAGTTTTTTTAGCTGTAATGGTGAGAGGTGGATCTAGGATTTGAATTTTATGAGTTCCGATAGTGACCTTAATTTATATACATTAATAATTTGGTTCAAAGTCAAATATTAGTCGATATTTAGTGGATTTCTTAATAAATATATAGAGTCTGGGTGGTAATTGTGAGATCAGGAGCCTCTAATTTTAAGTGAAATGATTTAATATTGGAATGATATGTGCTTTAATAGAGCGAATAGATATGGAGGATTTGTGCAACTAGTTTGGGTTTGAGGTTAGTTGATTGATTGATTTGGTGGGTTGGGCGTATTCTTTTACCAGCTCAATGCCCGGAATCTGGTGATCTTGTGGATTTTGGTGGTGACTTAGTCTTTTGGGTGTTGTTAAGTTTTGGCCTTTTGAGGGTAAATTTATTGAGTTGCTAAAAGTTGTTGAGGTTTAGAAAGTATCATTACCTTAATGATAGATCTTCTAGGTAAGTCTTCAAAGCTTGGGTTTCAGCTATTTAATTGTGTAGTTGTAATTGTTTATTAGATATTAATGGTTGTAAGGTGCACCTTATGTGTGCATAGCCGTTACAGTGATTTTTCTCTGTTAATTGCTTATTAGATAGTCATTGCGGCGAGATGCACCATAATGTAGAATTTTGCATGTGTAAACTTGTAATGCCGTTTAATGATTTGATTATGTGTGCATGTTGTGTGAGTATTCATAGGTAATATTCAGCTTTGAGCCGCAAAAATTATGTGCCTGTCATCAGATTCACAATTTTCTATCCCTCTTTTTTGTATTTGTTCTTGCCTTGTGTACGCTTTACGAAATTTATGAGTGTCTCAAATATGATCATGTGGCTGTAACTAACAAAATATATGATCGTGTTCTAATTATCCATTATTGTCCTGCTGATAACTTGAACATCGGTGGAGATAACAGGTCTCTGCTACTCTTGTTTCATGTGTATTTACGTAAGGAAATTGGAAGAGGTTCCTTTTGAGTGCTCACCAGTTAATTATTTGCATTACATTTAATTAGTCAAATAATGCTATTCCATCATCTTTCTCAAGTTCTTTCGTTTTCTTTGGTTATGCTTTTCCAGGATTTGGTAGAGTTCAATTCCAGGGTATTAATATTACTTAGGACATGGAGCAATTGTACCTTTGCTCAGTTCGCTTTGAGTGCCAAGCTTTTTCATTCCAGGAAGTCCTTGATTGGCGGTTCCTCATCCGTGGAGCTTTCCTTCTTGTTTCTTTTGTCAATTGCACTTAGTGAACAGCTTCTACTGAATGATCAGTACAGGAGGCCAAATGCGAATTTTGTATAAGCTAGGTGTTGGATGTTTTGCTCAATTCCATAAATAAGCTGCACCCACCTTGTTATGATGTCAGTTGTTACTGTACTGTTAACTACCTCGGCAAGTCTATTGTTGCTAGTGCATCACCAATACAAAACCCATTCTGGATCGTTTGGAACCTTCCTCTGAGGTATTGATATGGGTTGTCTGTCTGCGTATCCAGTTGTTTATGTTTGTAATAGCATCACACTAATCTTTATTGTCTCTTTCCTTATGTGCAGGACTAAAGTCAGCTGATGTTTCTACGCATCGTTGAGAGTTAGATTGCATTTTACTCACTTTTGTCTTAGTTTCTAGGAACCTTCATCAGGATTCAGTTAACTGGAGTATCAATATCAGATTAGAGCGTATTTGAAGCAAGGAGCTAGTGTACTTTTGAGAAACACTGTCAACTGGATCTTGAGCTGATAATTCATCCTTTTGAATTGGGCTTGTTTCGGGTCTAAGTTAGTTGTGAAGTGAGATCAAAATGCTCTTCAGCATCTATGTTTCCTTGCTTTCTCTGCCTTGTTATGATAGTGGATTTGTTGATGCGGTATATTTGATGAATAAGGCTGTCAAGCCCATCCATCTTATCAGTACTGGTTTTGCCCTTGTCTGCAGTGTAGCAGAAAACTAACGGTTGATTTTGCTGAATCAGCCGGGCTACTAGTTCCTATTTAATAATTCTCTTTTCCAGTCGACTAGTGAAGAGGAACAACTCCAAGTTGTTTTTATTGTTCTATATCTCCAATAACCAGGTGTTCTTTGTGCTACTGAACCTCCAAAATATGGAAAGGTGCGATGGTTCATTTTTTCCTTGCATTAGCACTCTTTATTTTCAGTTTATGCTCAACATGTGCTGATGATGGCACAGGTACAAGATAATTAAGGAAGTTGGCAATGGTACATTTGGGAGCGTATGGCGAGCTTTGAATAAACAGACTGGTGAAGTGGTAGGTTTAAATGTCTAAAAAACAAGAAATAAATAACTGATATTGCTGCTGTTGAAAGTGCCTTTAAAACTACTCATTTACGTACCATAGGTTGCAATTAAAAAAATGAAGAAGAAGTATTATTCATGGGAAGAATGCATAAACTTGAGAGAAGTGAAGGTAAAAAGATATTCTGCCTTAGTAGTTACGCTTGCCTCCTCCTCTTTCGAATGCAATTAATTGTTTATTCTTTTGCAGTCATTGAGGAAAATGATCCATCCGAATATCGTTAAGCTCAAAGAAGTGATTAGGGAGAATGACATTTTGTACTTTGTGTTCGAATACATGGTATGTGGTGGTTCTTGACCATCTATATTTTTTATAAATTAGTTATATTTACTTATCTAACTCCATGTGGACTTTTCTCAGGAGTGCAACTTATATCACCTTGTGAAGGACAGGCCTAAGCTTTTCTTAGAATCAGAAGTGAGAAACTGGTGCTTCCAAATATTTCAAGGTCTTGCATACATGCATCAACGAGGATATTTTCATCGCGACCTTAAGCCAGGTGATCATGGCTGATTCTCTTTGAGTTAATTTGATCACAGCTTCTGTGAGAATCTTTTCATTTATTAAATTGAAGGGTTGGATTTCCTTGCTATATGATGGGGAAGACTAAAGGTTGAAAGCTAATATTTCCAAAGTTATGCTTTCCCCCTTTTGCATTTCCCTTGCAGAGTTGAAGTTCAAACTCTTTTTTTTTTTTTGGATCTGACTTGCAGTCCATGACTGAATACTTGCATTTCATTGGAATGTTTTTTCAATTTTCCGGATTCTGATCTGACATGTATTTCTACTGCTGTACAGAGAACTTGTTGGTTTCAAAAGATACAATAAAAATTGCTGATTTTGGTCTTGCTCGGGAGATCAATTCTCAGCCTCCATATACGGAATACGTCTCAACTCGCTGGTCAGTGCATTCCTGATCTGTTTTATCTTCTTTGAGCAAATTACTCAGGTGGTCTTTTCTTTTTTCCCTTTTCTGATAGCTATCATGTGGAACTGCAGGTATCGTGCCCCTGAAGTTCTTCTACAGTCACCAATCTATGGTCCCGCTGTTGGTGAGTGAAATTTTGAGTATCTATTTGAAATTATTTTGCTCTTCCCCCTTGTTTGGAAAATATTGTTTTTTTTTTCTGTTTTCTTATTGATCGTCTCTCTTATATCCAGATATGTGGGCAATGGGTGCAATAATGGCCGAGCTGTTAACTCTTCGTCCTCTATTCCCGGGTTCAAGGTGTGCATTCGCCTTTCTGATTTTTTCCCTTGTTAATGCATTTTCTTCTTCTATATTTTTGAACGATAGTTTAATTTCAGTTTAGATGTGCACAGATATTTATATAAGGGGTGATTGGCTGAGCTGGGATGGGTTGGGCTATGTGATGTTCTTCTCGTGTATCAGTTTTGTACTGCTGTTTAACTTTTATGGACGTTTAATGATAGTTTCATAATAGATAGTTGGGTTTTGGACATCGTAATTTTGTCATATATTTTCCTTTTGCTGAGAATTGTCTCTCATTTTCGGTGCAGTGAAGCAGATGAGATCTACAAAATATGCAGTGTTATAGGTACTCCATCAAAGAGTGAATGGGCTCACGGGCACGAACTTGCTAGTGCTATCAACTACCAGTTTCCGCAGGTCGAATGTGTTTTCCTTATTTTTTGTAAATATAGGGAACTAGAAAGGTTATGTTGTTTTTCATGAACCAACATAAATTAACCTTGATATCTAAAGGTTTTCCTTGACTCATCATCTCCCCAGCATGCAGTTTCGATTCTTCAATCCTAGGAGATATTTGTTTTTCACAAATATATGTGAACAAGTGGGCTCTATGGTAGAAATTAGACTGTCTTTTTTATCGGCCATACCTTTTTGTTTTTGGTTAAATTTGTTTGACACCTCCTTTATAATTTGATGTGGCAGGTCGCTGGTGTAAATCTTTCTTTGTTACTCCCATCTGCCAGTGAGGATGCAATTAATCTAATCACTGTAAGATCTTGAGAAAGCAAATGTGTTTATCTTATGAATTTGCTTGATAGTTCTTTGCAGAAAGGAGGAGAAAAACCTTCTTTTTAAATTTACTTCCCTGTTTTTGATGTTTGAAATATGGAACTAAGGACAACTGAGCTTCTTACATGGCATTTCACTTTTTCTTGTTTCCTGCAGTCTCTTTGTTCGTGGGATCCTTGCAAGAGGCCAACAGCGGTCGAAGTTCTTCAGCACCGTTTCTTCCAGGTGACAAACTTCTTCTATTTGTGAACAGATGTGTCCTGAATATCAATTTTATCTCTTATTTACAATTCATGGAAATGATATCGTTTATGATATTCCAGAGTTGCTTTTATGTACCTCCATCACTACGTTCTAAGGCTGCTGTTGCTAGGACGCCTCCATCTGGTATGTTTTTATAATTATTAGTAAAGCTTTCCTTGTAAGTAATTGGGTTTTATGTTTAAAGAACTAATCAAATCTTTTGTGGTTGCAGCTGGAATGAAGGGTGCCTTGGAGCAAAAAACCAATAGGTGGTCATCTAGTACGATAACCAACTCAAAGCCTCGCAGCAACTTCTCTCCTGTCAAGTCGCAATTTAGCCCAGGTAGCATATAAAGATTTAACATATGTAGAGTTATTGGAGCTATTATTCTTCCTGCAGAGCTTTTAAAACCATCTTCTGTTTCAAATCCAAACATGAAAGCACCATGTTCCTTTCTACTCTGTAGGCTCTGTACAAATGGTTTATTTCCTTTGCTCTAATGCATCTATGTTATTTTCTATATAACCACCTCGTAACATGTGTAACAGGTGTCCAAAGGAAGTTGCAAATGAATTATCAGGTATTTTGCCTTGGAAAACTTCGAATTGGTCTTTATATGCCCAATAGGGGTAGATATCAGTGTCCTGTTTCATGTAATTTATGCCAAAATTGTTTTTTCGCAGGACGCAACAAAGAATGATAAATCCCTGAAAGGCTCTGTTAAGCAGCCAGCAAAATATCGTCCTCCTGCAAGGAATGTTCCTGGTGAGTTTCAACATTAAGCTTCTAATGCACAAAAAGGTACTTTTGTGTTACTTGTTGTTTTGATTTTTTACCACTGTTTTATGTGGCAGTTGTTGGTTCTGCGGTGAAAACTCGTGCAGTCTCTGATGCTGCTGAGAAGCTTGCCAACATGACCATTGGCTCTGGTAGAGCACCTATAAAGCAGCCATTGCCTCAACCTATGAAGGCAGGAGGGTTGCATGGGCCGCGTGACGTGTTCCTGGGACGATCTCAAGATATTATGCCTGGAAGAAGCTATTCGAGGAAAATCGCAGGATGAAGAGACGGTCGGTCGTATCCGGGGTGTGTTTTCTTGTGATGGTGTTTTATAGTAATAATGCTGTGTGCCTGATTACACCTGGATAAGTTTGGTGAGAGGCGGTTTATGTATGCTTGCCAGTTTGTTTCCTTCCGGGTGATACAGTAGAGTGTTGGGAACTGCATGTTAAATAAATGTTGTGGTTGTGTTTGAAATAGCTTTCACTGACTAGCATTTGCTATAAATATAAATAAATGGTGTGATGATGTTTTAAATAGTTTTCTTTGACTAGCATTTGCAACTGTGCTTCCAATATTATATTACATTGACCTTTTGACAGCTGAGTTTCCTAAGGTTTAGTAGTCTCTGACAAGACGCTTAGAAAATATTTGGACGGTGATTTGATTATTAGTAATACCGCGTTGAGTTCGTCAGCAGATGCCTTGTTTCCTTAGTGCGCTTTGCGTATGCTTGCTGAGCTACAGTTGTGTTAAAGCAATACCGACTAGGTTCTGCAGAGGTGAATATATGGTCTAAGGCCGGTGGATTCAAAATGAATGTGACCATATATGTACATATTCTAATCTTTTTGTGTATATATACGCAAATATATAATTCAAATGAAAATAATGGATTTAGTATAATGCGCATACTTCGCCTTAGATGAAACTAAATAATAATTTTTCTCTCTTCTTCATGTCTTCCATTCCTCTCTCTATAAAATCCCTTTAGAGATACTAGCGTTGACTTGTACATATGGGTACTTTTATCAAGGTTAATTTGATTAGATATCGTCAAATAGCTTCGTATCAAAATCTAGGCAACGGGTTAAATAAGTTTATCTGCTGATAGTTGTAAAAGTTGAATAAGTAATATTCTTGGTGGAATGATATAGTATTTGTGAGAATGCACGCTACAAAAATTTATTATTGGTATTCTATGTTACAATGAGCCATATTTATATGTATACATAACACATAACCTACTCCTATTTCATAAGGGACTAGAACTAATTATATATATTCACATAACTATTTTAACACTCCCCCTCAAGCTGGTGCATATAAATCATATGTACCGAGCTTGTTACATATGTAGCTAATACGAGGACCAGTGAGAGATTTGGTGAAAATATCTGCAAGTTGATCATTCGATTTCACAAACTTTGTAGCAATATTTTCCGAGAATATCTTTTCTCTGACAAAGTGACAGTCAATCTCAATGTGTTTAGTTCTCTCATGGAACACTGGATTTGACGCAATATGAAGAACAACTTGATTATCACACACAAGTTTCATCTGGCTGATCTCACCAAATTTCAACTCCTTGAGCAACTGTTTGATCCAAGTTAGCTCACATGTCGCCATAGCCATTGCTCAATATTCTGCTTCTGCACTAGACCAAGCAACCACATTATGTTTCTTGCTCTTCCAAGACATCAAATTTCCTCCTCCTAAGACACAATAGCCAGGCGTAGAACGTCTATTAAAAGGTAATCCTGCCCAATCAGCATCTGAGTATTTGATGGTAGGCTATAATTACATGTTTTAGTCGCTTATTCCACTCTAATTTACTGTACTTTAATTGAGTTTGATCTTTAATCCCTAGTGTTTTGCAATTATTGTGTGTTTTATGCCTTGTAGGAGTGATTCCGCGTGATGTAGACATTATGGAGCTAATTCGAGTGATTTGGAGCTTTGAAGTCCGAGTAAAAGCCCAAGGGATTAAGCCAGGATCGTGTTCGGGGGTCGAGGACCAAGTCTGGATGTCAAAATCGAAGCAAAATCCGTACTCTGAGAAATTTGCACTAATGCGACGCACTGCGCGACGCGCTAGTGCAAAAAGTGTCGAGAAATTATTTTTTGAAGTGTTCTGGAAATTGCCACAAGCGCGTCGCATGGTGCGGCGCGGTAGCCCAAAAATATTAGAGTGACTTCCCATTTCCGCTAAAAAGGGTAGTTTCGTTCGAGGTTTGTTTTGGGGGCGGCTTAAATACACCAAAACACCATTTTAGAAAGGACTTTTGACAGATTTTCGACCTAAGGAGGCCAAGGAGGCTAATGCGGAGTTGGAAGAACACAAGCACAAGGATTTCATCATTCCTTCCTCACTCAAGATCCGGGTTTGGATTGAATTTATGTTTTCCTATATTTTAGTTATATTTGTGAAAAACTTCTCCATGTCTATAAAGTAGTTCCTTTTGGGTTTTGATGAATTTGGTGTATTGATGATTGTTTGTGGATTATGTATTCAAATACTATTTTTATGTATTTGAATCGGTTTGGAAGATTTAATTATTGTATCTATATTCACTAGTTCATGTAATCGAGAGAGACATAACTTGTGATATCTTTGCATTATATTGTTGGTTGAGTTCATAGATTCTTCTAAGTAATCGAAAGAGGCTAATTGAATCATTGATTAAACCTAGTTAGGAAAATAATCGAAAGAGGTTTTTCTAAAGATCGATCCACTACGCATTCTTGCATATCTTCACAATGCTTAAATTGGTTCATCTTGTAAGGTTAAGATTTAATCGAGAGAGGAGTTTTTGCTAAACGTTTGAACTAATAATAGAGTGAATTCGAGATACTCACTTGAACATTGAAAGTGAATTATATAGAGTTAAATCCCGAACAATTATCTTGCACGTATTCCGTCAAAACCCTATCCTCTCCCACCGATAACCTTAATTGCTTATTCCTTGTTTCGATAGTCACTAGTCAATAGCTGTAGATTTTAGATTCTTAGTCATATAAATCTCAACTGTTGATCCTCCTGGATAGCAATCAAGCTAGAAACTACGAAAATACTATTTAAATCCAATCTCTGTGGATACGATATTATACGATACTATCTTTGACTAGCGAGCACAATTTAAGTGTGCGTTTTGCACTCGTCAAATTTTGGCGCCGTTGCCGGGGATTGAATATCAATAGTGTTTGAAGTAGTTTGTAGTACTAATTCAGGAATTAGCTTTAAATTTTTATTTTATTTTTAGTTTGTTTGGTTAACTTCTCTTCAAGATTTTTTTTTTGTTGAAGAAATCTTGAAGAGCATATTCTTGTTATTAAACTCTAAATAATGTGAAGATGGAGTACAACCAGCCTAAGAAAACGGTTGAAGAGTTAGCAGCTGAATATTATCAGCAGTGTGCTACGTGTTTTAAATGCGGTGGCAATCATCTATGGGTTTATTCTTCCTATGGTTCATCTTTTGAACACTCTCACTTTGTCTCTAGTCCGTACAGGTACAAGGATTCATATGGGTACAATTCTAACTCTGGTTGGGATGAATACCCTTATTATGACTGGAGTGCAAGCGAAGCGAGACAACCACCTCAAGAGGAGAATGGTAGTTTAGAAGAGCTTATGTATAAGTTCATAAATAAAGTGGAAGAGAAATTTATACAAGATGATGAAACCACTAACAACCTAACAATGCAAGTGAATCAATTAGTAAATAGACTTAGCTCGTTGCATTGTTATGGTGAATATATGGAAGAGATACCGTATGAAAATGAGCCTACCCGAGATGATGAACATCTACAAAGAGAGTTTTTCACTCTGCAAGGGGACTCTGTTTCAACTAAAATGATTGAAAATTAGGCTTTGGTTGATTATGAAACAATAGAAGAAGAGTTCAAACCCCCACCCACCTATCCACAATTACAATTTTTAGTAGAAGAGAATGGGGAACAAATGGTCTTGAACTTACTAGAGGAGTACTCACATGACCTTTTTTCTTCATTTTCTTATTCTAACCTTAATCATGTGGATTTTATTTTTGGGGATTTACAGAAATATGCAGAGATTGATCTTGTGAATGAATGCAGAAACAAGTTTAGGATGATCCTACAAGAACAATCCACCGCTTAAAACGAGGCCAAGAAAGAAAGAAAAAAGCGGGTCTTGCAAATATCCTTAAAGGGCTTTGGCCTGATGATCTCCATAAAGAATCCCTGGGAGCGAAAGTGAAAAATGCATTCAGAATTAGGGGTGAAATTCACAAGTTCTCGGAAACGGAAAAAGTCCAGGGGAGTTTGCTTTACCTCTTACTTTTTATTTGTGTGCCATGGGGACATGCCATAATTTAAAGTGTGGGGTGTGGATGTAAATATGTAAATGTGCGTTTGTTTTTATGTCTTTTGATTGATTTTTTTTAAAAAAAAATCAATTTCCTTAGGTAGTGTAATAATTTCCCTTGGTTTTTCTTTGTGCCGCGGTTCTTTTTCAAGGGTTTTGTTTGAACCGGTGTAGTTAGTTTCATTTTTTTAGGAGTAGGAGATCTTGTGCTGTGACTTTAAATGAAAGCAATATCTCTTGACTTTATTATGCCTTGAGAATAGTATGTGCTTTAGTTGTGACACTTATGCTCAGTTTTTGACTCTTGTATAATCACCTTAAATTGTATGATCTTAACTTTGCTTAACTACTTTGATTAGAGTGTTTTGATGAGTCCGATCCTGAGTGAGTTATGTGCCATGTGTGTGTGAGGTTTCATATATTCTGTGCATTGCATTTGATATCTAGAACTTGCCCCATGTGTTTGCAAAGCGAAATAGTAGTTTTATTCAGTCTTGGAAGTGATATAGGTGTTTCTTTGTTGAGCTAGTTATATGTTGTACCCACCTAATTGTTATGTATCTTAGTTAACCCCTTTGAGCCTGTAATCTTATTTCTTTGGCAATCACATTACAAGCCTTGCCCATTTTACCTCTCGCAAGCACTTGATATTGTTATTAATTTTGTAAAAGTTAAAGTGTGGGGTGTTGGTTGGATTTTGAGTGGAACTAATGAAATAAGGAGAAATGTGCATTGTTTTGAAAAAACAAAGAGCCACGTGAATTGAAAACAATATAGTTGCATTGTTGCGTAAATATTCATTGATAGTGGTAACTTTTGATGTATGTGTGCTTAAAGAAGTGGGAGTTGACATATATTGATGTAAGGGTGGAGTTATGGTTTGACAAAAGTGTGGGATTTTGAACGGCCAATTGTATGTATTAAAGTTCTTAGGGAGGTGTAGTCAATATATCCAAATATATTATACTCGTCCCGCAACCTACATTACAACCAAATAAAGTCATACTTGTTCCTTGGCTGAATGAGCTCGATTAGTTGAGTAGTACACTACGGGCAAGCCTATGGTTCATCTTTTGTGGCATATGAATGAATGCTATTTTTGAGAGTGACTAAATTTTTTCTATATTGAGTTCCTGATTGTTGTTAAATTTGATGGTATGTGGAACTACTCTCAATTGTTGTGAGGGCACTTGATTTAAGAAGAAAAGGTAATGTCGTTGACCTCTGTGTTAGAGTAAGTGAGCGGGTTATAAATAATGTGTGGTGTTTTTGAGTCAAATCTTGAGGCTAGGATGTTAGGTGTTGTGCTTAATCTGTTTTAATTATTCTTGGTGTAATGAGTTACGGGAGTTATTTAAAAAGGTCGTGTCTATATAAAGTGTAATTTGATTGCTCGAGGACGAGCAATGGTTTAAGTGTGGGGTGTTGATGGTAGGCTATAATTACATGTTTTAGTCACTTATTTCACTCTAATTTACTGTACTTTAATTGAGTTTGATCTTTAATCGCTAGTGTTTTGCACTTATTGTATGTTTTATGCCTTGTAGGAGTAATTCCGAGTGATGTAGATATTATGGAGCTAATTCGAGTGATTTGGAGCTTTGAAGTCTGAGTAAAAGCCCAAGGAATTAAGCCGGGATTGTGTTAGGGGATCGAGGACCAAGTCTGGATGTCAAAATCGAAGCAAAATCCGTACTCTGAGAAATTTGTACTAATGTGACGCACTATGCGACGCGCTAGTGCAAAAAGTGCCGAGAAATGATTTTGTGAAGTGTTCTGGAAATTGCCACAAGCGCGCCGCATGGTGCAGTGCGGTAGCCCAAAAATGTCAGAGTGGCTTCCCATTTCCGCTAAAAAAGGGTAGTTTCGTTTGGGGTTTGTTTTGGGGGTGCTTAAATACACCAAAACACCATTTTAGAAAGGACTTTTGACAGATTTTCGATCTAAGGAGGCTAAGGAGGAGTTAGAAGAACACAAGCACAAGGATTTAATCGTTCCTTCCTCACTCAAGATCTGAGTTTGGATTGAATTTATGTTTTTCTATATTTTAGTTATATTTGTGATGAAATTCTCCATGTCTATGGAGTAGTTCCTTTTGGGTTTTGAAGGATTTGGTGTATTGATAATTGTTTGTAGATTGTAACTCTATTTTTATGTATTTGAATCATTTTGGAAGATTTAATTATTGCATCTATATTCACCAGTTCATGTAATAGAGAGAGGCATAACTTGTAATATCTTTGCATTATATTGTTGGTTGAGTTCATAGATTCTTTTAAGTAATCGAAAGAGGCTAGTTGAATCATTGATTAAACCTAGTTAGGAAAATAATCGAAAGAGGTTTTCCTAAAGACCGATCCACTACGCATTCTTGCATATCTTCAGAGTGCTTAAATTGGTTAATCTTGTAAAGTTAAGACTTAATCGAGAGAGGAGTTTTTGACAAACGTTTGAACTAATAATAAAGTGAATTGGAGAGACTCACCTGAACATTGGAAGTGAATTATATAGAGTTAGATCCCGAACAATTATCTTGCACTAATTCCGTCAAAACCGTATCCTCTCCCACTGATAACCTTAATTACTTATTCCTTGTTTCGATAGTCACTAGTCTATAGTTGTAGATTTTAGATTCTTAGTCATATAAATCTCAACTGTTGATCCTCCTAGATAGCAATCAAGCTAGAAACTACGAGAATATTATTTAAATCCAATCCCTGATGGATTTGGTGTATTGATGATTGTTTGTGGATTATAACTCTATTTTTATGTATTTGAATCGTTTTGGAAGATTTAATTGTTGCAACTATATTCACTAGTTCATGTAATCGAGAGAGGCATAACTTGTGATATCTTTGCACTATATTGTTGGTCGAGTTCATAGATTCTTCTAAGTAATCGAAAGAGGCTAGTTGAATCATTGATTAAACCTAGTTAGAAAAATAATCGAAAGAGGTTTTCCTAAAGACCGATCCACTACGCATTCTTGCATATCTTCACAATGCTTAAATTGGTTCATCTTGTGAGGCTAAGACTTAATCGAGAGAGGAGTTTTTGCTAAACATTTGAACTAATAATCGAGTGAATTCGAGAGACTCACTTGAACATTGGAAGTGAATTATATAGAGTTAGATCCCGAACAATTATCTTGCACTTATTCCGTCAAAACCCTATCCTCTCCCACCGATAACCTTAATTGCTTATTCCGTGTTTCGATAGTCACTCGTCAATAGCTGTAGATTTTAGATTCTTAGTCATGTAAATCTCAACCGGTGATCCTCCTGGATAGCAATTGTTGATACCCAATTTTGCCCTCATAATTTTCCAAATAGTATATATATATTTAAGATGTCATTTTGCATTATCATTTAATTTATAAGAATTATACATGTATTTTCCATAATTTTCAACAATGTTTAGAGCTTTGAAATCAATTTTCCTGCATTTAAATTACTTAAATATTTATTAATTAATTATCCCTTTAAATTATTTGTTGTGACCTAATCATCTAAATTTGTTATTTTACACATACATATATGTTTTAAAATATTTTTACATCATTTTATATAATTACGTTAGTATTTTTAACTATTTACGTAATTTTACAATTATAGCCTAAATTCATGCATAATTACGTCTTATTTGCATTATTTGTGCCAAAATAGCTTTTTTTTTATTTTTTATAATGTTAAATTATTATTTTCAATCATTTTAGTGCATAATAAATTTTTATTATTTATTATTAATTAATCTTATATAAACAAGTTTGTATTTAAACTATACCCCAAAATTGTATTTTGGACCACATTAGTGGCCCAAAACAACCCAAACCTTAGCCCAGTCCGCTCCAGCCCAAACCAGACGAACCGCTCTCTTAACCCGCCCCATCTCCCTTCGATCATGGCCATTGATATCAGATGATCAACGGCCCATAATAAAACCCTACTCCCTCTTATATCCCAAACCCAAACCCTAAAGACCCATTTCCCCCTGCCAAACCGCCTCATTATTCTCTCATCTCTCCACCCGCCTATGGTAAGCCCTAGTCGCCATATCCCCAATCTTCTCCAATTACAAACCAAACATGGAATCAATCCGTTATTTACTTACCTATTTTGTGATACTCTGCTATTATACGCGTGCCTATGGGGTTACTTAGTTCTTGCCCTATTTTTGGCAAGAACTACTTCTCAAAACGGGACCGATTTACCTTGATTTGGTGAAGATCTGGACAACTTTTTGTCTATATACACGCTACAATGAACGATTCTTGCATTATTGGTTTGATTCAAGTACGTTAGACCCAACTAGGGTTTGATATTTTCTTTTTTCCTTACTGATTTTCGATTGCATGTGATATTCTTTCCTTTATTGTATTTGACTGAAGCTTTTTCCTTGTTTGTGTGTTTAATTTTGCTACTATATAAACCCCTCCCTAATCCCTTTTGAAAAGGGGAAGTTTTCACTGCTATTGCATTCAATATACCTTCCTCACTCGTTCATCTTCTTTGAAACCCTTGGCTCTTTGACCGGCTGAAAGCCAAGGCCATAATATTATCAACCTCCTCCGGTGCAAGCACTGCTCGGGGACCTTACGAGGCTCTTGTGAACTCTGAAGCATCGGAGATTTGGGGTTCTTCCTACCGGTATTCTAAAATCCTTATTCTTTTGCTCGTCTAATTTTGCTACTGGTTAGTGCCTTTAACTCTTGTAATGTTCAATATTTTTTCTTCTGTATATCTCTATGTGTTCTAGATATTAAGGACGTTTAAAATTCTGTGAGCATGATTTTGTTCCTTTGTTAGTTGTGAATCCTGGATACTGCACTGCTATGATACTCCTTTGTTATTCTGTATTCTTTGATAGTTGAATGCATTTTAGTACATGTGATAGATTTCAGTTTGTTCTTAGTTTGCATTAGGCTAATATGTGTTCTTCACTATATCCTGCACTTCTATGTTGGATTTCCTTGTTTTCCTTTGGAATCGGTTCCATACCTCTGTGTTTTCTTAGTATCTGAACATGTTTGAGTTTTGAGTTTCAATGCATGCCTATTGTAGGTGTTNTCAATATTTTTCCTTCTGCATATCTCTATGTGTTCTAGATATTAAGGACGTTTAAAATTTTGTGAGCATGATTTAGTTCCTTTGTTAGTTGTGAATCCTTGATACTGCACTGCTATGATACTCCTTTGTCATTCTGTATTCTTTGATAGTTGAATGCATTTTAGTACATGTGATAGATTTCAGTTTGTTCTTAGTTTGCATTAGGCTAATATGTGTTCTTCACTATATCCTGCACTTCTATGTTGGATTTCCTTGTTTTCCTTTGGAATCGGTTCCATACCTCTGTGTTTTCTTAGTATCTGAACATGTTTGAGTTTTGAGTTTCAATGCATGCCTATTGTAGGTGTTCTTTTAATGAAACTGACTACCTATTGTTAGTTATAGAATCCTTTTCATGCCTTGCTTTGGGTACTATACTTAAACTCTTATGAAACCATTCCTTTCCTTTGAATGAATTACTGAGTCTTGTGTTTAATCGACTGTTCTTTGCAAACTGGTCACAACTATATGGATCTCATACTGTATTAAGATCTAGCCTAAACATGTTTCCTTGCTATTTGTGATCCTGATCTTTAGCATCATCTAAGACTTTAGGATAAATGTCACATTTCCTCTCTTATGTATGGTCAACTAACATGTTAATGTGTAGCTAATCTGCCCTTTCACATGCCGTAAGTTTCTATAGAGCCTTTGTACTATGATCTATTCCCACCATGTTAAGTTTCATGATATTGGCCAAGTTGTGCCACTAGTATGTTGATGTGCTGTTTGTAACTTAATTTGAACTATCATGTTGGAACTTTCATGCAAAACTTGTACTCTACTTGTCTCTTGCCTATGATTATATCAAATTGACGTTTGAAATCCTTTAGGACAGTGCCCTATTCTGAACTCGTTTGGCATTGTGCACCCTTATATGTTTTTTCTATAATCAAAGAACCTGGTCTCCCCTAACTCTCTCTCAATATGTTGTGCTATCTCCTGCTAATTGATCGAGTCTGGAATGTCAGTATTGTTATATCAACTTTCCATGAGGAATCTATGCCTTATTGATTCTCTCAACTTGCATGTTCTTTGTTTAATCAACCCTGCTATGTCTGCTTCTAAAGTACAAATGCATTTTCTTCAAATTCCATCACTTAGTCACCGTTAGTAGGTCCAAAATTCTTTAAGTAATTGCTATGTGTATTTGTCAAATTGTCAACTCCCAATTGCTTGGTAAGTGAGACTCCATATGGGTTTAATATGGGTCCAAATATGGACTTGGGCTGTGCAATTGACACCCTCTAGTTCTTGAGCTGGATTCGCATCTAGGCCTGCTATTCGTAGAAGGTTGAGCTTGTGGAAAGCCCAGGCAGTGCTGCGTTATCTTCATTTTTCTTTTGGGGCATGCAGTTTCTCGTGTATAATATTTACTTATGTTCATTAATTGGGCATTGTAATAATTTGTAAACAAACAATTAGGATGTTAGTGAAATTGGAGAAACATGTATATTCTAATGTTTGCATGAAAGGGTAGAAACATGCCTATAGGGTTTATGTGGCCTACTTGTTATTCTATCCAACATGCCATATATGCTATTTGGTTTTTCATGTGCACTAGTAGAAACAATGACTATAGGAAATCACACATTCACTCAACCTGTTTTACTCTGCCTACTGCTATACGTTATTAGACAACATGCCTATAGGAAGCCAGTGTCAATAACTATTCATTCAATTTGCGCAAATGCAGTGTATTCACTAGATACCATGCTTACAGGATCATATTAATTTATATTCTGCTAGATATCATGTCTATAGGGCTTTAATTGATTAACTAATCAACAGTTTCCGTTATTTTATTACGCTGCTCACCTAGACAACATGCCTATAGGAATATACGATAAATCTGCCAATCATTAGAACTTAGCTATAAAACACTACTACTTGTTTACAAAGCATGCCAAACAGGATCAAACGAGAGTAATTATGAGTTTTTCAATAGCTATCACTACCCCCCTTTGCGTAACTCACTTAGAGATTATGACTATAGATCACAATAATCTAAATAACATCATTGCCATGAGACTTTCTTAAACTGTGTGGTCACTTAGAAACCATGTCTATAAGATTTAAGTGATATCTCGAACCTGAAACTGCCTATACATAATACGGAATATGATTGCGTGCATCAGTTGTTTATGTGTGGAGGCTAACTTAGGCCTTTAACTGTCTCTACATGAAGTCCTATTTGTTTTAACTGTCGCCTAGTTTTATCAGTTTTGAGCAGCCTAAGTAACTCTAGAACCACCCCAAATAGAGGTCCAAAGCCTCCTGGACTATAGGCATGGGACGGGTAGTGCACGCATAGGGTACGATTTAGAATTGAATTAGAGCGCCTTTAAGTAAACAACGTTAACATAGTAATTGGGTAGCAGGAGATGATAGTCTGTGACCACTGAATAATACGAGCAACCTTTATGTTAAGGGAGTTGCGAAGTATTATTTATGTTGCACGGGGTGATCCTTTAGGCTAAAAAACTTAGGATCCCCCCCCTCCCCATTTCCTTTATGAATTTGTTATCCACACTTAGTCTTTCGATATAGACCAATGTAGTTATATCATGATAGTCATTAAGATTTGTACCAATTCTCGTATGTCATAATAAACTCTTCGACCTTTTTATTCTCTTTATTTATTTGATCATCTCGCCTAATTATAATCCACATAGTCTTAAGTTCGTCCAGGACCCACAGTTGTGGACCTCAAAGAGTGCCTAACGCTTTCTCTTTGAGGTAATTTGAGCCCTTACTCGATCTTTGGTGGCATTGACTAGTCAAACAGAGTTATCTACATAATAGGTGCCCTAACGCACCTTAAAAATCATTAGGTGGCGACTCTTCTCTTTAACACTCTATCTTCCATTTAAAAGAGTTGTCACACGCCGAGGCCCGCTTTCGCGAGAAAACGGAGCGCGACAACATGGCGACTCTGCTGGGGAGTTACACTTAGGCTCTTACCATAATGAACTTGGTTTATGTGGATTGCTTTCTTTGTTACATGCACATCCCTTCCCTTACTCACCTTTATTGGTTTAAATATGCTATGCACATCCCTTTCCCTACCCATCTTTATTTGATAAATTTGCTATGATCCCTTCCCCTACCCACCTTTATTTCTTAAATCTGTTATGACATGCACATCCCTTTCTCGTTTACCTTTATTTGCTATGACCACTCTTCATTTCATCTTGTCTAAGACTGCCATATCATGCCTCTCCCATCCCTATTCCCATATCTGCTTTATTATATTCTTGCATATATTCCACGAACTAAAATTGACTCCTTCCTTTTGTCTTTCCTTTCTATATTTCATATGTTTACTTTACTATTGTATTTATTGCTTTTACATATTTATCATCCAAATACTTGAAAACGTGTTATTATCTCTGCCTAAAGCATGCTCCACATCATACTCCACTCGTGCCAATTATCAACATAGCGGCGCTTGATGAGTGTCCACGCTCTTCAAAAATTACCCTTTTTTTTTAAATCGGAAAGGCTTATTTGCAGTACACTAGTCGATCAGCGATGCAATCGATGGTCCCGTGCCTTTCCCTCTCAAGTTGTCCACTTGGGAATACCAGTCTAGGCCATTCTTGAAACCTTACTCCAGTATCAAATGTACATGCATCATGTTAAACCTAGTACGAGTTAGAACGTTGTTAATGTAATAGCTTGCTAAGATAAGCCTTGTCCAAAGTCCGATGGGATTTCTACAATCCCAATGGACACTATCATATTATGTGCATTACTTGAAGAAAATGTGCCAACGTATTGATCATTGTTGTGTAAGTAGTCAAATCTGGAGGGGGTAAGGGCTAACCTTTGTTTGTTTACTGAAAATGAAGCACGAAGTCCCCAGGTTCGGTATGGTCCAAAACATCCCACCTTTGCTACTTGACTGGTTGAAAGATCTTTACAGCTTTGTAGCTTAGCTTTAGATTTTGATTGTAATAAGGCTAAATGACATTAGTAATTTTTAGTATTGTCGATTTAGTAAAGGTTTGACTCATTTTTTTGCATTAATGAAATGACGCAAATAATGGCATCAATTTTCTCCAAGTCTATGTGTCTCTTAGGCCTACCTCGGGCACAATGAGGTCCCCAATTTAGGAAACGAATTATTGCATGACTTTGTGAAACATGTTTTAATATCGCAAACACTCTTTTAATATTCCTTACTAATTTGGTTAACTTGTGCTTGTTCTTTCTTTTGATTATTCCCATTCCCAAAGGTTGGTTCGTGCATACTGGCATCTTCTTAAGAACTGGACCGCTGCACCATCCCGGGCCCGTCAAGTTCCTGAGTAGCCTGGCAAATTAGCATGAATTACTTAAAAATAGTTTTGAGCATTTGAGATAACTTTCAGTATTCTATTTTGAAATAATTGCTCGAGCCATCGAGCCGCACTTGTTGACGTTTTTAAGATTTGTTTTTTGCATTACTGCTTTTCGTATTTATTATTATTTTTATATTTTTTTTCCAGCAACCTACGACTGTGACATGTAATGAGATAACACAACATGAGGATAGTGCTTCAGTCAATCATTACTGGCAACGCCGCCAATTTAAACAACGATTTGATGAAATCCATGTGTGAAACATTCAAGATCAAGCATAGGAACTCCACGGCATACAAACCGCAAATGAACGGAGCCGTAGAAGCCGCCAACAAGAACATCAAAAAGATACTGAGGAAAATGGTAGATAATTACAAACAATGGCACGAGAAGCTGATATTTGCTTTGCTCGGGTATCGTACCATGGTTCGTACATCAACTAGGGTAACTCCCTACTTATTGGTTTATGGTACTGAAGCGGTTATTCCTACCGAAGTAGATATCCCTTCTTTAAGAATTATACAAGAATTTGAGCTCAGTGATGCAGAATGGGTACAGAGCCAATACGAGCAACTAACTCTCATTGATAGAAAGAGAATGAATGCAGTATGTCACGGTCAACTCTACCAGAACAGAATGAAAAGAGCTTTCAACAAAAAGGTCAGACCAAGGCAATTCGCACCGGGGCAATTGGTGCTAAAGTGAATCTTCCCGCATAAGGATGAAGCCAAGGGGAAGTTCTCACCCAATTGTCAAGGTCCTTACATGGTTCATAGAGTACTAACAGGAGGGGTACTTATACTTGCAGAAATGGACGGAGAGATTTGGCCAAAACCTATCAACTCAGACGCAATCAAGAGATACTATGTTTAGGATTGTTTACATTTCTGCATTTGATGTAACTGAACTATGCTTGACCTGATTCCCGTTTAAGAGGGGATACGTAGGAAGCCCTATGAGTTCGGTCATATCTTAATAAAATCTTCATTTTCCCATGATCAGAAACTGGGGCACGATCGCAAGTTCAGCCAACTTCGTCATATGTGGAACAACCAAAAAGCATTGTCAGAAGTATGCATTTAAACTGGGGTAGAGTTTTGAGGAGGACCCTCAAAATTTCAAAGCAAGGAGGTTGCAATGTCTCTAAATACGTCACAGTCACCGGTTCATCTAAATTATTTGATATCACATACTGTAACACATTTCAAACAACTATACTTTTTGCAAATAATTTGTCAAATGCACACATATTTTTCGAAAACTTTGTTTCTATGACAGCCAGATGTTACCCAGGGTAACTCAAACAGGATCTCAAGACAAGAGTGAAGGCAAAGCAAAGAGTCAAGAGCACGAACCGACCTTCCCCCCCTCCCCCCGCAAAACTCGAGATTTTTCTTTGAATGCAGGCACGATAAAATAGCAATATTCACAAATACATACACACATCACTACCTTCATAACGACAAGTTACCAAACGCAAACACATCCAACTAAGAAATACTTTACTCTCTCACTGTCACTCATCACTTTTCTTGTATGGGGCTAAGCATTGCCTTTCCTTTGCATGAGACTAAGCCTTGTCTCCCTTCCTTTGCATGGGACTAAGCCTTGTATCCCTTCCTTTGCATGAGACTAAGCACTGTCTCCACTTCTTGCATGAGGCTAAGCATTGCCTCTGTAATTGCATAACGCTAAGCACTGCCTTTCCCTGCATAAGACTAAGCATTATCTCCACTTCTTGTATAAGGATAAGCATTGCCTCTATAATTGCATAAGGCTAAGTACTACCTTTCCCTGTATGAGACTAAGCATTATCTCCCTTTATTGCATGAGGCTAAGCATTGCCTCTATAATTGCATAAGGCTAGGCACTGCCTTTCCCTGCATGAGACTAAGCATTGTCTCCCTTTCTTGCATGAGGCTAAGCATTACCTCTGTAATTGCATAAGGCTAAGAACTGCCTTTCCTTTGCATGAGACTAAGCCTTATCTCCCTTCCTTTGCATGAGACTAAGCACTGTCTCCACTTCTTACGTGAGGCTAAGCATTGCCTCTGTATTTGCATAAGGTTAAACACTGCATTTCCTTGCATGAGACTAAGCACTGTCTCCCTTCTTTGCATAAGGCTAAGTACTGTATCTCTTCCTTGCATAAGGCTAAGCACTATCTTTTATTGTATAAGGCTAAGCACTGCCTTTCCCCGCACGAGACTAAGCGTTGTCTCTATTTTCTGCATAAGGCTAAGCATTGCCTTTCTTTGCATAGGACTAAATATTGTCTCCACTACACCGCATAAGGCTAAGCACTGCCTTTCCTTGCGTGAGACTAAGCACTGTCTCCATCCTCTGCATAAGGCTAAGCATTGTTTTTCTTGCATGAGACTAAGCATTGTCTCCCTTCTTCGCATCGGTCTAAGCACTGCCCTCATCTCATACAAGACTAAGCCTTGTCTTATCCCGTCATCGTATATAACCAAGCATCACCTATTTCTTTTATCAAACGATCGATACTGCTATATCTCTGCATCTCATAGGCTGAAATATCGCCATTTTTCCGAAGGCACCATCATCATAGCCGGGTGACACCATTCCATGGCCTGAAGATCTCTCGATACTGCATATCATTATTCAAAGGCGTCATAGTCCATAGGCACAATCCTCATAGCCCGAGGACACTATTTTATGGCCTACGAATCCCTTATCATGCACTTCATATCCCAGGACGTCATGGTCTAAGGACATCATCCTCACCGTCCAAAGACAACCTTTATGGTGCAAAGGAAATTTGCATCATGTTTAAATTGTCGCAATAACCCACATATATCCACATGCACCGTGTTTTAAGTTTTGCAAGTAATTCGGGAGGTAACCGTTCTACAAACAGGAGCAATCTTCACTCTGATTTCCGTTCACAACGTTCACATCCTTCGATCACTTCAAACGTAACCGACTACCAGTAGTTACCTACCTTTTACTCTATGACCGTTCAGATATTTGCCTTGTAAAACATCCGTAACGTTCCAAATTTGCATTCATGACTCCACCTAAAATCATTTGTTATTTGAGATAATATCCTACCCAAAGAACCTTTTCGAAACATACGACCGTTCTTATAACAACTCCATCGGTTTCGTTCACCGTTGGATCCAGAACTACACACGGTCTGATTCCCGTAACACCGACGATATGTAGGTAACTCAGGAACAAGGGTTCATCCCCCATTTTTCAACCACATAATTTCCCATTCAACTCGGCCAAAATTGGTCATAATTTTCTTTACTCGATAACTCTTTCATCATTCCCGGGTAAAGAGGGGCAACTGTTGATACCCAATTTTACCCTCACAATTTTCCAAATAGTGTATATATATATATATATATATATATATATTTAAAATATCATTTTGCATTATCATTTAATTTATAAGAATTATACATGTATTTTCCATAATTTTCAGCAATTTTTAGAGCTTTGAAATCAATTTTTCCGCATTTAAATTACTTAAATATTTATTAATTAATTATTCCTTTAAATTATTTGTTGTGATCTAATCATCTAAATTTGTTATTTTACACATACATACATGTTTTAAAACATTTTTACATCATTTTATATAATTACGTTAGTATTTTTAGCTATTTACGTAATTTTACAAGTATAGCCTAAATTCATGCATAATTACGTCTTATTTGCATTATTTGTGCCAAAATAACATTTTTTTAAATTTTTATAATATTAAGTTATCAATCATTTTAGTGCATAATAAATATTTTATTATTTATTATTAATTAATCTTATATAAACAAGTTTGTATTTAAAGTATACCCCAAAATTGTACCAATTTTGGACCACATTAGTGGACCAAAACTACCCAAACCTTAGCCCAGTCCGCCCCAGCCCAAACCAGACGAACCGCTCTCTTAACCCGCCCCATCTCCCTTTGATCATGGCCGTTGATATCAGATGATCAACGGCCCATAATAAAACCCTACTCCCTCTTATATCCCAAACCCAAACCCTAAAGACCCATTTCCCCTGCCAAACCGCCTCATTATTCTCTCATCTCTCCACCCGCCTATGGTAAGCCCTAGCCACCATATCCCCAATCTTCTCCAATTCCAAACCAAACATGGAATCAATCCGTTATTTACTTACCTATTTTGTGATACTCTGCTATTATACGCGTGTCTATGGTGTTACTTAGTTCTTGCCCTATTTTTGGCAAGAACTACTTCTCAAAATGGGACCGATTTACCTTGATTTGGTGAAGATCTGGACAACTCTTTGTCTATATACACGCTACAATGAACGATTCTTGCATTATTAGTTCGATTCAAGGCCGTTAGACCCAACTAGGGTTTGATATTTTCCTTTTTCCTTACTGATTTTCGATTGCATGTGATATTCTTTCCTTTATTGTGTTTGACTGAAGATTTTTCCTTGTTTGTGTGTTTAATTTTTCTACTATATAAACCCCTCCCTAATCCCTTTTGAAAAGGGGAAGTTTTCACTGCTATTGCACTCAATATACCTTCCTCACTCGTTCATCTTCTTTGAAACCCTTGGCTCTTTGGCCGGCTGAAAGCCAAGGCCATCATGTTATCAACCTCCTCCATTGCAAGCACTGCTCGGGGCCCTTACGAGGCTCTTGTGAACTCTGAAGAATCGTAGATTTGGGGTTCTTGCTACCGGTATTCTAAAATCCTTATTCTTTTGCTCGTCTAATTTTGCTACTGGTTAGTGACTTTAACTCTTCCAATGTTCAATATTTTTCCTTCTGCATATCTCTATGTGTTCTAGATATTAAGGACGTTTAAAATTTTGTGAGCATGATTTAGTTCCTTTGTTAGTTGTGAATCCTTGATACTGCACTGCTATGATACTCCTTTGTCATTCTGTATTCTTTGATAGTTGAATGCATTTTAGTACATGTGATAGATTTCAGTTTGTTCTTAGTTTGCATTAGGCTAATATGTGTTCTTCACTATATCCTGCACTTCTATGTTGGATTTCCTTGTTTTCCTCTGGAATCAGTTCCATACCTCTGTGTTTTCTTAGTATCTGAACATGTTTGAGTTTTGAGTTTCAATGCATGCCTATTGTAGGTGTTCTTTTAATGAAAATGACTACCTGTTGTTAGTTATAGAATCCTTTTCATGTCTTGCTTTGGGTACTATACTAAAACTCTTATGAAACCATTCCTTTGCTTTGAATGAATTACTGAGTTTTTTGTTTAATCAACTGTTCTTTGCAAACTAGTCACAACTATATGGATCTCATACTGTCTTAAGATCTAGACTAAACATGTTTCCTTGCTATTTGTGATCCTGATCTTTAGCATCATCTAAGACTTTAGGATAAATGTCATATTTCCTCTCTTATGTATGGTCAACTGACATGTTAATGTGTAGCTAATCTGCCCTTTCACATGCCATAAGTTTCTATAGAGCCTTTGTACTATAATCTATTCCCACCATGTTAAGTTTCATGATATTGGCCAAGTTGTGCCACTAGTATGTTGATGTGTTGTTTGTAACTTAATTTGAACTATTTGGGGTGGTTTTAGACTTACTGAGGCTGCTCAAAAACGATAAAACTAGGCGACAGTCAAAACAAATAGGACTTCATGTAGAGACAGTTAAAGGCCCAAGTTAGCCTTTAACTGTCTAAGTGACCACACAGTTTAGGAAAGTCTCATGGCAATGATGTTATTCAGATTATGTGTGGAGTCTAACTTGGGCCTTTAACTGTCTCTACATGAAGTCCTATTTGTTTTGACTGTCGCCTAGTTTTATCATTTTTGAGCAGCCTAAGTAAGTCTAGAACCACCTCAAATAGAGGTCCAAAGCCTCCTAGACTAAAGGCATGGGACGGGTAGTGCACGCATAGGGTACGATTTAAAATTGAATTAGAGCACCTTTAAGTAAACAACTTTAACATAGTAATTGGGTAGCAGGTGATGATAGTCTGTGCCACTGAATAATACAAGCAACCCTTATGTTAAGGGAGTTGCGAAGCATTATTTATGTTACACGGGGTGATCCTTTAGGCTAAAAAACTTAGGACCCCCCCTCTCATTTCCTTTATGAATTTTTTATCCACACTTAGTCATTCGATATAGACCAATGTAGTTATATCATGATAGTCATTAAGATTTGTACCAATTCTCGTATGTCATAATAAACTCTCCGACCTTTTTATTCTCTTTGTTTATTTGATCATCTCGCCTAACTATAATCCACATAGTCTTAAGTTTGGCTAGGACCCACAGTTATGGACCTCGAAGAGTGCCTACCACCTTCTCTTTGAGGTAATTTGAGCCCTTACCCGATCTTTGGTGGCATTGACTAGTCAAACAGAGTTATCTGTATAATAGGTGCCCTAACGCACCTTAAAAATCGTTAGGTGGCGACTCTTCTCTTTAACACTCTATCTTTCATTTAAAAGAGTTGTCACACGTCGAGGCCCGCTTTCGTAAGAAAACGGGGCGCGACAATAATCAAGCTAGAAACTATGAGAATACTATTTAAATCCAATCCCTGTAGACACGATATTATACTATACTATCTTTGACTAGAGAGCACAATTTAAGTATGTGTTTTGCGCTCGTCAGTATCCAACGATCTGCCCATGGCCTCGATTCTCAAACCATAATCCTTTGCCTAGAGTTGATTTTATATACCGAAGAATGCGGACAACAACATCCCAATGACTGTCACAGGGAGAATCCATAAACTGACTCACAACATTCACAGGAAAGGAAATGTAAGGTCTTGTCACTGTGAGGTATTTAATTTACCAACCAACCACCTATATCACGCAGGATCACTAAGAGGCTCCCCATGTCCTGGCTGAAGTTTAGAATTCAGATCTATTGAAGTGTCAACAGGTCTACAACATGTCCTTCCTATCTCATCAAGAATGTCTAAGGCACTTCCGTTGTGAGATCATAATACCTTAGCTAGACCGAGCAACCTCAACACCCAGAAAATACTTTAAATACAGAGATTTGAAGCAGAATGCCGATAAAATACAGAGTGATCATCTTCACTTCGAGTCATGCCAAACTCCTGAATAACTATGCTGAACTTACCAAACCAGGCTCGAGAAAATTGCTTTAGACCATAGAGAGACCGACGCAACTGACATACAGGTCCACTAGACTTACCCTGAGCAATAAAACCAGGTGGTTGCTCCATATAAACCTCATCCTCAAGGTCACCGTGAAGAAAAGAATTCTTAATTTCCAACTGATAGCGAGGCCAATGGTGAACAACAACCATGGATAGAAAAAGGCGGACTGATGCTATTTTAGACACGGGTGAGAAAGTATCACTGTAATCGAGCCCAAATATCTGAGTATACCCTCTGACAATAAGACGAGCCTTAAGTCGATCAACCTAGCCATCTGGACCAACTTTGACTGCATATACCCAACGACAACCAACAGTCGATTTACCTAAAGGAAGAGGAATAAAATCCCAAGTACCACTCGTATGTAAAGCAGACATCTCGTCAATCATAGCCTGTCGCCACCCTGGATGAGACTAGACTTAGGGATGGAAATAGAGGACAAAGATGATACAAATGCACAATGGGATGATGACATATGATGGTAACTTACACCGACATAATGTGGATTAGGATTAAGTGTGGATTGTATACCTTTTCGCAGTGCAATCGGTTGACTAAGAGGAGACAAGTCCGCAGTATTAGCAGGGTTAGGTGCAGGATGTGAATCAGCTGGGCCTGGTGCTGGGCACGGACGATGATGATAAGTCATGAGTGGTAGAGTTGTAGAATGTTGAGCTGGACTAGGTGGTGGCACTGGAGCTATAGGTGGTGAAACTGGAGTTATAGGTAGTAGAGCTGCAACTGGAGATGTAGGTGGTGGAGCTGCAACTGGAGCTATAGAGGAAGATGAATGGGAGATAGTGACTGAATCTCCAAAAGCTGGAACTGGTAGCACCTCAGAAATATCTAAGTGATTACCTGGACCTGTGAATTATGATTGGGTTTCAAAGAAGGTAACAATAACAAACATAAGGTACCGCTGGAGTTCAAGAGAATAACATCGATATCCTTTTTGCATTCTCGAGTAACCCAGAAATACGCACTTAAGAGCACGAGGAGCTAACTTATATTTTTCTGGAGTAAGGTTATGAACAAAACACGTGCTCCCCAAGACACGGGGTGGATGAGAGAACAAAGGTAAGTGGGGGAAACAGGACAGAAAATGGAACTTGATTCTGGATAGCTGAAGATGGCATACGATTAATAAGATAGAAAGATGTAAGAGCTGCATCTCCCCAAAAACGCAACGGTACATGAGATTGTATGAGTAGGGTACGAGCAGTTTCAATAAGATATCTATTCTTTCTTTCAGCTACCTCATTTTGTTGGGATGTGTGCGGACAAGATGTTTGATGAATAATCCCATGAGAGTTCATGAACTGCTGAAATGGGAAAGACATTATTCTAGGGCATTATCACTATGAAATGTACGGATAAAAACCCTAAATTGATTTTGAATTTCAGCGTGGAAGGTCTGAAAAATAGAAAACAACTCATATCAGTTTTTCATCAAAAATATCCAAGTGCACCTGGAATAATAATCAAATGAAACTGACAAAGTAGCGAAATCCCAAGGTACAACTGACCCGAATAAGACCCCAAACATCTGAATGGACTAAAGTAAAAGGTGACTTTGCTCGATTACCAAGATGCCGAGGGAAATGGGAGCAGGTATGCTTACCGAGCTAACATGACTCACACTCTAGAGTGGACAAGTGAGATAAGACAAGTACTATTTTTTGAAGTTTTGACAAACTGGGATGTCCCAATCGTTTATGTAATAAATCTGGTGAATCAGTAACATGACAAGTTGTTGAAGGAAGACAAGATGTGAGTCCATGTGATTTTGCAAAATAAGGTAACAAAGCCCATCTGATTCAAGCCTGGTACCAATGATCCGCCCTGTACTGCGTTCCTGTATAAAAATAAGGTTATCAAGAAATAAAACAGAGTATTTAAGTGATTTGGTTAAGCGACTAACGGCTATGAGATTAAAAGGATTAACGGGAACATAAAGAACTGAATCTAAAGGTAAGGAAGGAAGTGAACTTGCTTGGCCTATTCCAGTTGCCATGGTTTGAGACTCGTTGGTCATTGTGACTGTTGGGAGAGATTGAGAACATGAAATAGTATTGAAAAGAGATTTGTTACCAGAAATATGATCAGATGCACCTGAATCAATGACCCAAGACTTAGAGGTTGAAGATTTGGAGACACAAGTCACGCTACTATCTGTTTGAACAATGGAAGCAATCCCTGAAGATGTCTGTTTACATGCTTTGTACTGAAGGAACTCAATATAATCTGGTAGAGAAACTATCCGACTATTCATATTATTGGATCCCATTTTTCTACAACCAATTTCTCAAATTCTTGATAAAAAGTTGTATCGTTAACCTTGGAATGCCAAATTAGAATACCCTTTTTTTTTTTTGAGAAAACACTGTTCATTCGCCGGAAAATAAAAAAGATTATCGGAATCTGATGAAACTTGAATGAAAAGACTCGGAATAACCTCCTGCAAAATCTATCCAAAAGAAGCTTCGTCTAAAAAATCACTGTAGCCGCCGAAAAGTCACTGTGGTCGCCGAAAAATCTCAAAGTGATCGGAATAAAAAGAAAAAGGTATAGGTAGGCTCGGAATTACTAGGCGAGCAGATTGTTCAAAAGAAAGTTTTTCAAAATCTAACCGGAACAGGGCACACGCGCCGGTGCGTGTGACAAATGCGCCGCCGGAAGCAGATCTCCGACAGGCACGTGGATGAGTATTTTCTGGGGAATCTTTCTGGGGGTTTGGTCGGATCTCTCTTGGGAACCTTGTGGTGGTGTTGGATTTTGTACAACACTGATAAATAGTGACTTTGACACAATCAGTCACTTAGGTCACTGGAAAATTGCACGGTGACTGAGTTCTTTCTTCCTGGATGTCGCTGGAATGACGCACATCGATCTTTTCTCACCGATGCTCTGATACCATGTGAGAATGTACGGGAGAAAAATCTATTATTGATATTCTATGTTACAATGATACTTATTTATATGTATACATAACACATAACCTGCTCCTAACTATTCTAATAGTATTCTAGAACGTCCTAAAATAAAAATAAAAAATTGAATTACAAACGGGGGAATTGGAAGATGAGATTTTTGTTTGTTCATGTTTTTACTTTTAAACTAAAATTAGAGAAAAGGGGAAACAAATACCCTAGTAAAAAGTATCTGAGAATTAATTTAGGTTTCTCCATGGTGGGTGTACACCTTTGCTTCTCCATAGGTTTTCTAATAATAAAAAAACAAAAAAGTTATCTTGTGTCCAAAAATAGAACTAGTTCCGAAAAAATTGACACTCAATTTAGTGATTGTGCTATTTGTTAACTGTGTTGGTGGAAAGTAACAGGTACCTGTTAGAACAGTCGAGGTGCGCGTAAGTTGGTTCTAACACTACCACTACAAAAAAAATTGGTGATTGTGTGATCTACATATAGCAATGATAAGAACAGATCAGAGCTATTAGCATCATCAGTTTTTATACCATTTCCTTCGGTATATGAAGATTGTGTTACAAAGAAAACAACTAAGAGACATCTAAGTAAACGCTAGGAGATCCAGCAAGCCATTCAACCAAAAACTGAAGGCAAAATAAAGACCAAAAAGAATTTGGAAAAATCAGGTATAATTAGAGATAAAAAAAATGCCATGACATAAAAAACCGAAAAAAATTGTTCAGGAGCTTTCTTCTGTAGAATGGAGCCATTCCAACTGGAAAAAACTATATACTTCAATATGAATGAGCCTGGTGTAATCTCTTTTACTGCCAAGAATGGTGCTCAAATAACCCGACAAATATCGTGGATGGTGAGTTTAAGTTAATCACTTTGAAGAAGCAAAAATGTTCAATTTCCAGGGAATTCCTTGATATTCAGTGGAAATTGCCAGCAACTTAGTATGAAAGAAAAATATGCTTTAAAGGTATTGCTCTTGTATTCTATCCCTGTTCTGTTCCCACCACTGCTTCGCGTTAACCTCCCCAAATTTTTCGCGGCTGCATAGATGAATAAGAAGTTAGAAGAATCCATTTTTGTGTAAGAACCATTAACACTTTAATGAGAAGTTTGAAGCATCTAATATAAACTCCAGAAACTTGTTCTTTACCATGGTTCTTGAATTCAGAAGTCAGAAGTAGGTGCAAAAGAGAGTGAATTTCAATATATGACCAGCACCACATCTTATAAGCCAAAATTGTTTTCTTATGGAAGAGCAAATAAAATGAATGCCATTTCTCTGCATTAGAAGAGCATATTACTTCTAGTCTTTTTTATCTTTAGTTGATGCACATCTTTATTAGGTAGCCAAAGGAGTAGTGTCAACTGAATTTCCAGACCAAGTTCTCAACTTTCATCTCTTCTACACTGAACTAACTAGCACATCAGAACAAGGGAACTAGCAAACAACAATAACTACTACGCTTCAATCAAGCCAGTTGGGGTCGGCAATATGAATCCTCACTGTCCATGCCGCTCCATATAAACCCGTCTTAAGTACACTAGAAGCTCTCTACATGTCCACTAGCATAAATATTCATAGCGAACATTCGAACTAAAGTAAATGTACTAACACGGGAAGTAGAAAAGAGTTAGGAATTTGAAATACCTGAATCTTACACGCCGCAGCTCTCTGGTGCCATCAGCTAGTTGTCTGATGGTTATGTATACACCAGGCTCATCTTCTGCTATCCATTCTGACTCCATATCACCAGCATTACTCATGGAAATTGAAGCGTCTCTGGAGTCGGTTGTCATCCTTGATGCTTCCATACCGGGGGCGTAAGAACTGGTTCCACCGTAGTTGTATTGGCTACTGCTGGACGGTCTATAATTTGTTGGACCCCAATCCTTGCTTTCCCTAGGTGACCCTAGCCTTGTATAATTAGAATCTCTCTGCAGATAAAAGAAAAGGCATGAAATTGACATCCTAGTTTAAGCTAATGCTTAGTACATCTGAGATTCTTTTTAGAATTATAAAAAAAATGGCATGTAAAGATACAATAAGGGATCATAATCTTGTAATATTTGAGTAGCTTAAACTGTACTTATGTTTTAACTAATCCCTTTAAACGTAAGGTACAAAAGGGCATAAAGCAAACGCTATAATCAACTAATGAAGCCACTCTCAAGTTGTTACCATAAGATTTGTGTCATTCAAATCTGGTTTTTGAGTACTTTAAACTGTTGAATTTCTCAATAGAACTTAAGAGTCAAGTGCAAATTCTTCCTATTGTTCAATCCAGCGGTACTGGATTTGGCCATTTGCTTTTGATTAGAAAACTAGCAAATCAGGAAAAAACAAATCCAAGTTTAATGGTGGATGTAAATCAAAGCAGCAGCAAGTTAGAGATGAGTTCTGCACATAGAAAATATGAATAAAAGAGGCAGCATTCTTACTCCAAGCTCAGACCGCCCGGGAGTGTCAATAGCTTGCTGATGAAATCTTTGAACATTGTAGAGCTCCATAATTCTGTCAAAATTCTCACCCCACCATCTTTGAGCTTGCCATTTATCAAACATGTCCCGACTTCAAGTTGCAAACATGTGAAACTAATGTCAGTACACTTGGGATATGTTTTATTTGCAGCTTAAAGAGCGAGTCGGAAAGCTAGATTCCACGTGCACATTCAATCAACTAGGCGAGTAACTCAGATAACATAAATACACATCAAAATGGAAGTAAGAATGGTATAGTAGTAAACATGCAATAAATTTGACCAGACAAGAACAGACAACAATATCAACAACAACAACAACAAACCCAGTGTAATCCCACTAGTGGGGGAGACAAGAATAGAACAAAAGAAAAGTAAAACATCGTACATGATCTTTCGTCTGCTTCGACATAATGTCGATTTGTAACATAAGATATATGGGTATTTCATGAAAATCTTCAAACTTAACCAAGTTAGCAAAAATGGTGTGTCCATATTGAACTCTTACACATCCGCATCAGATATACCTGTTCTCGGGTCCATGCAAACATGTACTCAACAAGACTGTGGAAGAATGAGAGAATTATAAACACATATACATATTGAATACTATTTCAAATGATTAATGACGACTCAAATCCGTACTTTCTAAGAAAACAGAAGAATTAGTGTGCATCGATTCTACATTAAGGAAAGAACTGAATATTCATTGATGAATGGAAGGGACTGAAGATGGTCATGACTATATTTTGAAGGGTGTGAAAGATGAAAATTCTAAAGATGGTTCAACTATACATGGCAATTACCTTCCTTTTCTTCGAATTGAAACCTTTAGACAAGAAGTTGAATATTTCCCATAATCAGTTTCAAGATAAGAAGATTCTTGATATGTACCTAAATCGGATTTATTTAAGATTATTTCCACCGCTAGAAATAAACAAAACTCTAGGCAAACTTGTGAATGAAATGGTCTGAAGAAGGTCATGCATATTTTTGAAGGGTGTGAGGGAAGAAAGGTCGTTTTACAGACTAGTTCAATACTACTACGACAATAACAACTACACTTCAATCCTAGGGTCGACTATATGAATACTCACTGACCATGTCGCTCCATTTAAGCTCATCTAGTCCAATATTATATATAGACAACAAGTTCAATGTTTCCCAGGATTGGAATTTACGCAATATAGCCATCCCCCAAAATAACAACCGGCAAATGTATATTTTTTTGTATATTAGTGTATAATATACATTTAATATATATATACATAATCATTGTATATTTTTTGTATATTTGGCTAGCTACTGTAATTGTTTTTGGCCGATTGGCGAAATGTGTTACGTTTCAAGAGAGAATGGTTCTTGGTATATACCTAAAGCGGATTCGTTTGAGATCATTTCCACCACTAGGAAGAGAGACAAAAGTAATCTGAACACCAGGCTCCACCTGAGCAATCCACTCTTTTGGCCCCTCCTCGTCGGGCAGCACCACATCACCTGACTGTGAGTAGACAGATTCTCTTTTATCTTCATCACCACCACTATATCCACCAGCAAATCTTGAATCAGCTCGAGGAGTACGATGATGTTGGGTACTTGTAAAATCCCAAGCTGGAGGTGAACTTGAACTTCCTGGTTGATATGGAACGTCCTCTGAAATTGTCTCAAAATCAGGATAAGGTCTGTGACCTCTCCTGTAACTGCTAGTTGGTGTACTGGACTTGCTGCTTTTACCAGAGACCTTTAATGCAATATCCTTTATCTGCAAAATTTTGTTGATACATTAGTTTTACAAGAGACAAGTAGTACAAAATAAGGAAGATGAATTCATTGTTAAAAGATCAACAGAAATATCTTATTTTTGCTTTGTGCATTCGCTAACGGTCACTAACTTTGACTAATCCGAATTCACGTAGCATATATCGCATTAAAGGAGGAAGCGTCTCTTTACAGTTTTCCCGTTCCTAAGGCTCGAATATGAGATCTCGAGTTAAGGATTGAGGGATCCAATACATTTCACCACACTCCTCTGGTTACTGAAATATCTTAGCTTAATACAGTACACGTCCAAAATTTGAGCTTGAACTTCAAGGCCTATCCCAGAGGACATGGTAAAAGATAGGCCAAATGACATTTTAATGTTGGTTTAACAATTAAATTACATATTGAAATCCTCAGGTGATTCAAACCATAGGAAGTGAAGCCAGTTTGCTTCCCACAGTAGCCATTAGTGTAGCAAGATAAGCAAGCAATTCAGCTATGGACAGTCGCGAAGCTAGGAATTTCCGCAAGGGTGTTCAAACTTAAAAGAAGCAAAAAAATTCCGCGACGTGTTCAGTACATGTTATACACCTTTAAAGGCTAATGTTTTATCTATATACACAGTGTAATTTTTCGACAAAGGGTGATCAATTGACCACCCTTCAGATAATGTACCTTTGCCCCTAGCTATGTAGTTTGTATAGTGTTAAGCTAAACTTAATATTTTAGACATGTAACAAATGTATATATGTGAAAAAATAATAAACTTCTAATAATTATTCAATTTTGAAGCCATAATTTTAAAAATTAATGGGTTCAATGGTAAGAACATAAAGATCGAACACATCAAGTTTAAATTTTGAATCCGTCGCTAAATACCACGACATGCAAAAGAAAATTAAAAGAAAAGGAGGGGTCAAGGTTGATTGTCCAAAAGCAGTGACATTACTGTTTGATTGTCCTTTGCAATACTTAAAATCACCTACTTTCACGAGTTAACTTTCACTGCAGAGTTGAGTAAGCAGAAGGCTGGAGAACAGTGGAAAGACAAGAATTCAATGGTGGGTCAGGTAAAAGAAACTTGGACATGTCTTTTCCAGACATATGTATTGTCTTTTATCAGAATCACCCTTACTTTGGATTTTATAGTACCAAATATTGATCCCTTCATTTGCCTTTAAAAATTCTAGTAGGATTTGACCCAAAAGATATTTTAAAAAAACATGCTAAAGAATAACTCAATCAACTACCTCATAATGTGATGTCATCAAGATTTTCTAAAGCATGATCAAGGATTACCCTTATCGAGAAATAATAGAAAAGATGAGTGTAATCTAAGCCGGGGTCTTCCGGAAACAATCTCTTTTATCTTTCCTAAGGTAGGGGTAAGAACCGGATATATACTACTTTCCTCATACCCCAATTATGAAAATACACTTGGTATGTTGTAGTTGTTGTATGGTTATAATTAACTAAAATATATGTTACAATTTGGAAAAGAGAGTTCAAGTTGATTGAAAGAACTAATAACTTTTTGACTGGAGTTTTAAAAATATAGTAATACATATATATTTAATAGATCAATAAAGTGAGTGAAAATCCATAAAAAGTAGTAGATGATTTTTATTTTTATTTGCTCTTAATATGCATAGTTACCCGATAATTGTATTAGTCAAAGCTAGAAGGTCTAAAGTGCACATGTGAACTAGTTTTTTATATTAATTTTGTCAGACTATTTGGTGTACCTCCACTTCCACTTATATTTAATTAATTAATAATACAAAGCTTTCCTTTGGGTCTAATTGGTCCAGTTAATCAACTTACAATGGTTTGTTAATTTGTCACACAAAAGCATTCATCCGTTAGAAGCACAAACAATTTGTCACACTTATTTGTGCTTTTTAGACAAATGATTGACTCTTTAGAATTAAAAAGAAAAAGCTCAAACCAGCTTTCAAAGTTGAATTAGGACGCACATTAATTAATATTCATCTTTTGTTTTCTCTTATAGATTACAAAGAAGTATGATGCTCAATTAGCAACAACAATTTTGTGATAATTGAAATCGAACTATAGTTCAAATTATAGTTTTTAGACCTTAAAAAAAGATAAACTCCGTAGAAATTGAGATATTTTGGCCTAATGAATACTTTTTTAAGACTACATACTTCCAAGCAAGATCTTTTCAAGTGAATAGCTTTACGTCATGATTATTATATACTCCACACGAAAATCGAAAAAAAAAATTAAAAAAAAATAGAACATTGTGGCCGAAATTGAATAAAGTAGACAAAGACTCTTATAATTGCATGATGATCAAAAAAGAAAAATCAGAAAAGAAAAAAGAAAAAAAAACTAAAGTCGGAACATTATGGGACCAAAGTTTAGACACATGATCCAAGAAATAGCACCCACTCAACATCTTTACCCCCCCCCCCCCCAAAAAAA
>AWOL01S0037208.1:0-17657 GCA_000715115.1 Nicotiana otophora | reverse complement strand
AAATTTGGGGATTTAGACCTCAATTTGAGGTTGGATTCCAAAACTAATTACATATTTGGGCTCAGGGGTGAATGGGTAAAAGGATTTTGGTCCGAACCTCAGGTTTTGACCAATTGGGCCCGGGGTCGATTTTTCAACGTTTTGGATGAAAATTTGGGGAATTTAATTTATGCAATATACTTGATTTCTTAAGCNAAGGGCAGTGATCGCAAATGCGATCATTTAGTCGCATTTGCGAACTTATCTTAGCATTGGCGAAGGCAGCAGAAGTGTGAAGGGCTTCGCATTTGCGATGACTCCTTCGCATTTGCGAATCTCAGGTCGCAAATGCGACGAGTGCAGCTGATCAAAATGACTTTTGGACGGGATTTTCATTCATTTCCCAAATTTTCAAGACCTAAAACACAAGAGGCGATTTTCCAAAGACCATTTCTTCTCCAAATCATAGGTAAGTGATTATAAACTGGTTTCTTTCAATCTTTCACTACATTTTACAAGATTTCAACCTAAAATCTAAGGTTTTCATGATAGAATTAGGGGTTTTGGGTAGAAACTAGGGATTTCGGAAATTTGGGGATTTAGACCTCAATTTGAGGTTGGATTCCAAAACTAATTACATATTTGGGCTCAGGGGTGAATGGGTAAAAGGATTTTGGTCCGAACCTCAGGTTTTGACCAATTGGGCCCGGGGTCGATTTTTCAACGTTTTGGATGAAAATTTGGGGAATTTAATTTATGCAATATACTTGATTTCTTAAGCAATATTTGATATTATTGAGTCATTTTTGAATAGATAAGAGTAGTTTGGACGTGAATTCCAAAGGAAAGGTTGTGATTGAGAATCAAGTGGCCTCCGGAGCGAGGTAAGTATTGTGTCTAACCCTGACTTGAGGGAATTAGGAACCTTAGATTACTTGCTAAGTGAAATTCATGTGAGCGGCGTATATGTGAGGTGACGAGTACTTATGCGCCGCCAATTTACCTGTTTTCCATGTTTCTCAATTTTTCTTATATTGTCTCATTCATATGCCTAATTGCAATGTGTTATACTAGTGTTGTTCAATTTATCGTTCTTATCATGTTTATAGATTTCCTGGTGATAATTGAGTTTTTATTTCAAAGTTGAGATTGATATTATGGAACCAAATGTTGAGGTAAGGTTTGTACTTATTATTCTATCTCCCTGTTGATATTTATGCATTGCATTATGGTAAGGGAGAGTGTTAATATACGAAGGGTGATGTCGTGCTATATTGTGAGTGTTAATGCACGAAGGTGATGCCGTGCCATATTATGAGTGTTAATGCACGAACGGTGATACCGTGCCATATTGTGAGTGTTAATGCATGAAGGGTGATGCCATGCCATATTGTGAGTATTAATGCACGAAGGGTGATATCGTGCCATGATATGAGAGTTAATGCGCGAAGGGTGATGCCGTGATGTTTCTATTTATTTTATGGTGAGATTGAGAGTAAAAGCACAAAGGGTGATGCCGTGCATTTTTCCTTGCTGTATTCACTATTCTTGTTGATTCATGGTATATTGACTGCTCCAGTGATCATTTTGTTGTAGTTCTTTATCTTGTATTCCCCTCAGTATGTTCCCTTCCCGGCATTTCCTGCTTAGTTCTTCATTTCGGTTATTTGTATATACACTATTAAATTGTACGGGTTGATTTGTAGGTGCCTTGCCTTAGTCTCGTCACTACTTTGTCGAGGTTAGGCTCGACACGTACCAGTACATGGGGTCGGTTGTACTGATACTGCACTCTACACTTCCTGTGCAGATTTTGATACTGGCTCAAATTGATCAAGATTTTGCTATTGGTCCGCTGTCCGGAGACTCAAGGTAGATGTGTCGGCATTCACAGACCTTGAAGTCCTCGTCTATCTTTTCTGTTCTACTGTTTCTTTCATTCAGACAGTTGTATTTCTTTCAGACTATTACTTGTAGGAAATTCCAGAATGCTCGTGAATTGTGACTCCAGATCCGGTGGTAGTAATTAATACAATTTTATTAAATTCCGCGCCTCTTATATTTTATCTTAGTTAATTATTGTTATTTTTTGAATGGAAATAAGGAATTGGTTTAACGATTTTCTAACGTTGGCTTGTCTAGCAAGTGAAATATTAGGCGCCATCACGGTCCCATCGGTGGAAAATTTTGTGTCGTGACATCCTTATGCTTACTTCATGTGTTTTTCTCTTACTTGTATGAAAATAGTTCATAGGAAAATGTTAAAAATTTCCCTGATTGCTTAGCTTGTTTCGTAGCCTTCTTATTGATTTTCTTTCTATTATCTATCATGTTTGAATTATTACTTGTTTGGTGTACGGGATCACATTGTGTGGGGCTTTATATGACTTTTGGTGTGTCTTGACAATTGGGCTGCTTATATTGGTTGAGATGCGGTTTCTAGACCTGAGATTTGCCCTATCGTATTGGGATAAGGAATGTTTGGAAGAATGATATCATATTTCCGCTAAGAATTTGGGGAATGGCCCTGATTGGGCGAGTGAACTTCTCGGATTATTGATCCGATAAGTAGTTAAGAGATTATGCATGTTTCCTTCATCATCGACAATGTACGAAGGTTTTATTGATATGAGGTTTACTAACGGTATCGGATTTGTTATGAGTATCTGAGTAATGTGGTGTATCACGTGATTACATATAAAGTCATGGTTAAGGCTTGGCACGACTTGTTCAGACTTATATAATATGTAAATGAGAGATTCGGGTCTTGTAAGGAATTTTAGGTGTTAGAAATTGGGTTCCAAGGTTTATTGGCTAAGGCTAAATTGGTGATTTTCAGTTATGTGGTGTTGCCAGGCCTATATAGAATAGGGTGAGGTGGTATCACCTTCGGGTATGTGCTTGGTAAGGTGGAATAGTGATTTGAAGGTTTAGGAACAACTCTTGGCACTTTCGAGGACAAACATATGTTTAAGTGGGGGAGAATGTAACGACTCGATTTGTCGTTTTGAACATTTATGCTCCTTTCAACTATTTAAAGTCTTGAATAGATTCATATGATTTATTATGACATGTGTGAATTGTTAGTTTTTGACGTTTCAGGTGTTTCGTGATTAGTTCGGAAGAATAAATTTCATGTTGGAAGCTTAAATGAAAAGGGTTGACCGAAGTTTAACTTTTGTGCAAACGACTTCGGAATAGAGTTTTGATGGCTCCAATAGTTTCCTATGATGATTTTGGACTTAGGATTGTGTCCGGATATTTATTTGGGTGTTTGTAGTTGATTTTGGCTTGAAATGACGAACGTTGGAAATGAAAGGTTTGGAAGTTTCACCGGGAGTTGACTTTGTTGATATCGGGGTCGGAATCCAGTTCTAGAAATTTTGATAGTTCTGTTATGTTATTTATGACTTGTGTGCAAAATTTGAGGTCAATCGGACTTGATTTGGTAGGTTTCGGCATCGAATATAAAATTTTGAATTCGGAAGTTCGTAAGTTTCTTTGGCTTGAATCGATGCGTGATTTGTTATTTTGAGGTTCGGTACCTCGGGAAAATTCTTGAATAAATCTTGTGTGAAAGTGGTGGTTGCCGAAATAACCTTGACTTTGGCAAAATAGAAAAGATTTCCCATCACCAGCGCCTAAGGTAGCGTGGGGAGCTAGCCCTAGCGCTGATAATTTTGAGGTTCTGGAAACAGGGCCACAGGTAGCGCCCCACACTACCTGTGGCGCTCAAAATATTATATACTCATTTCGGGATTCAATTTTCCCCATTCCTCTTGGCCGAATTTTGGGGGATTCCTCCATACTCTCAAGACCTCCAATTCCCCTCATCTTCAACGTGAGTAATCCCTACTAATTTGGTGTTTCATTCCATCAATTCCACCCTAAAACTAACTCAACCCTCCATGAAATCCTTAGATCTTCAAGAAAGTTCTTCAAGAACTCGAAAGAGGGTTTTGGCAAGGTTTCTTCCAAAAGATAATCCTACATCCTTAGACTTGCATGCATGGATGTATTATGGGAATATGAGTATGAATTAAGTATTGGAACTCATGGGATGGTGGTTGGAAGCCATAAGTTTCCAATTTAAATGCATAACCACTGAAAAGTGATTATTTGATGGAATTTTGTTGGTTGTGTGTGATTGGTTAGTCACGCATGTGATGTTAGGAGTACAAATTGTTAAAGAATTATGATGGGATAAATTGCTGGTAAATGGTGGTAGTTGGATGAACTAATTTTATGGTTAAGAGGTGTAGTGATTTATGCCTACTAGGTGTTTGATAAAGTGTCTAAATGGCTTAAACTATGGAATTGGTTACTAATGTTGATGCCATTGGATGTTGATATTGTAGATTAAAGTTGTTTAGTGTAGTGGATTGTTGTAGTGTCATTAAAGGGTGAATTTCAGTTTCGGATAGTTGGCTTGGAATTGAGGAGATAGGAAGGCGTTCAGAGGTGGATACGTGCGGAATGAAATTCTCGGAGCAATTGTTTAGCTTGCTCGGCATTGGATTGGCTTGTTTGAGGTAAGTGTTTTGCTTAACTTTGTTGAGAAAATTTTTCCAACTAATTGCCATTGTTTGTTACATGCGGGGATGATACATATATGCATGTGCCAGGGTTAATCATGCTCGGGGGTAAATTATACGATTTATTGTGCGTTGTATAAATATGTCACACTTTTGTTTCATGTCTTCTTTGACTTATAGATTTCTATGAATATGACATTAAATGCTAGAAACCCTGATTTGGCTTATTATAATTTGATTAAAAATCTTACGGACTTTTATGAAAATTATTGATGTCCTAAATCCGGTCGTTATTATACTTAATCACAAATACGACTCTACGACCGTTATTCTTGAGATTTTGAATTCTATACATGAGTTGAAGATTATTTTTGAGACTTGTTGAAATACTTGAATAATAAAGTACTTGAAGTTTATTGAATTGTTATTGCCTTGAAAGCCGTGATTGATGTTCAATTTGGAACATTCATTTAAACACTCTCCTTGATGTTATTTATGCTTCCTACCTTAGTAAGGAAGAGTATAAAGCACGAAGGGTGATGCCGTTCCATTTCATATACATTATCATGTGAGGAAGAGTGTAAAGCACAAAGGGTGATGCCGTGCCATTGTATATATATGTTATCATGTGAGTGAGAGTGTAAAGCACGAAGGGTGATGTCGTGCCATTTCATGTTAATGTAAAGCTCGAAGGGTGATGCCGTGCCATGTCATGTGAGTGTAAAGCACGAAGGGTGATGCCGTGCCATTTCATTTGATAGTAAAAGCACGAAGTGTGATGTCGTGCCATTTCATTTATATTATCGTGCTTTTATATTATCACGAGTTCATGGAACGATGGGTGTTTCCATGCAGGCGAGGACAAGGGACATGTATTATGTTGGAATATCTTTTCCTCATGTACACATTCCTGCCTTTATATTGAGTTGTCATTGCCGTACCTATGTTTCCTATGTGACTTATCGTTATGGTCCTGTCTTTTATTCTCTATCTCAATTGTTGTTGTGTTGCCCATGCCTACTACTTACTTAACTTGCAAATATCATGCCTACTTCATGCTGTTATATTTACATCCATGTCGTAACTATCTTGTTGCCCTTTTGTACAAGCCTTATACCATGTTAGTCATCCATGCCTTTACTTGTTAGCTTATAAAGATCAAGCTCCTTCTTCTTGTTTGTTATATTTACATCTAAGCTTTCCACCACGTTAGATAGTGAAATTTATATGCTTCTACCATACTTGTTGTCATTACTTTTGTGCCGTCTATCTCGTCTATTTCTATTTTCTATATGTTTCCGACTTGTTATTTGTTACTATCTGGGTACTTTGTACTTAGTAGACATTAATATTGTAAATTATTCTACTTGGTTGGAACTGCTACATGCACATTTGGCAAGGATGAGATAAATGCACGAAGGGTGTTGCCGTGCCAATTGATTTAGTCTATATATATATATATATATATATGTTGGGTGAGAATGAACAAGTTCACGAAGGTATTACCATGTCATTTGATGTGATATCTTGAATATATTCCTCACACCAGGAAAGTGTAACAACCCGACTTGTCGTTTTAAGAATTAGTGTCCCATTCAACGGCTTAAGACCTCGAGCAGCTTCGTAATGTGTATTATGACTTGCGCGCGCGGTCGAGTTTGGTTTTCGGATGATTCGAGATTTAATTGAAAGAACAATATATTCTTGTTTTGGAAGCTTAATTGAAAAGAGTTGACCGGAATTTAACTTTTGTGTAAATGACCCCGGAATGGAACTTTGATGGTTCCAATAGCTGCGTATGGTGATTTCGGACATAGGCGTATGTTCGGAATTGGAGTTGGAAGTCCGTAGAATAATTCAGAGCATTTTGGCAAAATTAGAAAGTTGATGCATGCTAATTATATTATTCTATGTGCAGACGAGGACTATTAATATGATGGATACCAATTGGATATGATAATAAGTGTACGAGGCATATTATAAGTGATGTGTGGTCTAAGGTGATCACTAAGTCTAAGTTTCAAATGGGTATGCACAAGACCAAACTTTGGACGAGCATATATACATACATATAAGGAGTTATCAAACGAGTCCAGTTTCTAACTATTCAAACCGTTCGTCATTTGGACACACCTACAAGAAGTTATGACCAAATTACTAAAGGCTGGCATAATGCAATTTTGTGACCAATTCTACTACCGCAGAATCATTCTGCGGGCTGCAAAAGTGGTTATGCGACCGTAAAATAGTCGCAGACCAGTCCAGTGAAGCCTATTTTTGGGCATCAATTTTGCGGTGCATTGTGCGACCCGCATACCAATTGTGCAGTCCATTATGCGACCGCAGACCTGAGTTCGGAGGGTTAATTTTGGGGTATTCTTCTGAGGGTTTTAGATAGAAGTAAGAGCATTTTTGAGAGATAAGGAGGGAACCTAACATTCTAATCATCCAATCTTGCACCAATCTTTAAGAATCAAGGAAGCCAATCACAAGATCTTCATCTAAGAGGTAAGATTCAAACCCCTAGTCTTCAATTTCAAATTTGGGATAAAAGATAGGTGATTGGGAGTATGATTCTTGGGTCTACGAGTATTATGTATATATTCATGTACCAATAAGGTTGTGGGGAGATTGTTGAGCTCAAATAAGTAAAGATTGGGTTGTGGAATGAAAGAATCCACCATAGAAGAACCTTGAAAGAAAGATGCACACCTAGTGTTTGATGAAATGCTTGAATGAGGTGAACCCACGAATATCTTCCTAATTATGCTTCACTTTTGTTATGTTTCTAAATATATTGAAGTTGCTAGGATTTCTGAAATATTGTAGTAATGTAAGGAAAGCTCAAGAAAGATTGGAGCCGTCTGGGGGTCAATTCACGTGAGAATGTTATTTTGGAATATCGGTCTAACTCCGTTAAGGTAAGTATCTTGTCTAACTTTGTGTGGGGTAAACCACCCCTTAGGATTTGAGATGATTGTGTCATTCGTGTTATGTGAAGGTCCTGTATGCGAGGTGACGAGTGGGTACACGACCTATATGTGGTATCTGACCGGTTAGGACCGTTAGACTCCTTTTATACAAATGTTTGTAAATATCGTGGTATGATTATATCGTTTGTTGTTAGAATTGTTTGTACGTTCTTTATTCGAAATTATTAGTACATGTTCCATCCTTGTGGTCAAGTTCACTCTTATATGCTAATTGTTGATTGTAGTCACTCGTTGAATTACTGCTTGTCTGCTATATGCCTTGATTGTGGATTGTTATTACCTTGCTATTTGACATCGTGAGCTATCGTGTAGCTTTTTCATTAATTGTGACTTCTTTGTATAGACTCGTTATTCCTTATGATTTTGTGGTATAGCGTAGTTAGTTGTAAATTGGTTGTTTAATTTGTGTTGCTTGTGGAGCGGGTTGCACGCCGCAACGGATGTGTTAAATGATTAATTTGAGGAGCGGGTTGCACGCCGCAACAAATTTGTTGAATGAATATATTGGAGGATTGGGTTGCACGCCGCAACAAATTTGTTGAATGAATATATTGGAGGATTGGGTTGCACGCCGCAACAGAATTTAAGATGAATATATTGGAGGATCGGGTTGGATTCCACAACGGTATTTAAAATGAATATATTGGAGGATTGGGTTGCATGCCGCAACGAAATTTAAAATAAATATATTGGAGGATCGGGTTGCATGCTGGAACAGCATTTAATATGAATATTTGGAGGATCCAGTTGCACGCCGTAATGGAATTTAAATATGAAATTATTGTGATATTAAGGTTAATTCCGATTGTAATTCTCATGATGCATTCCATGTTGGGACGGTTATTGTGGTTTCTTAAATCACTGCATTATATTTTGAATATAATTAATTAACCGTCAATGTATTAAAAATGGAACAATACAGACTTCTTGTGTGAGTCATGCATCCTATGTGATATGATAAGTTGTTGAAACTTAGCAGATTTAAATGAAAGAATTTTCAAGAGGTTCTACTTGTGTGTCTTTCAAAAATAAAACTCATATTTTATTCGGAGATTTACTAACCTAAATGGTGATTATATTTCTACTCTAATTGGTATCTCAAATTTGATCATTATATTATTATCGTGTAATTTACGTAAACATTATTACCACGTATTACTTTAATAAATCCCATATTTATCTCGTTAAGATTTGATTGAGTGTCTTATTTGTATAAATACAATATTTTATCGGATATCATATATTTCTAAACTAAGTTCAATTGATATTCTATTTGTACAACCTATCCACTATTTTACCTTATTTAAATCCTAAATTGGCTTAATAACTCATTAGACACATTACTATGTTCAAATTGGAATTGTATTTAATTGTGTTTAAATTATTCATCATTTCATGGTAAGGATGAGTGTAAGACCACGACGGGTGATGTTGTGCCGTGTTTATATTATAGTTGTACTCTGACTGTGTTGTTGCTTAATTGCTTGATTGTTTGCTCGGTGTCATCCGTGTTATCATTGTTTTCATTGTTGAATTGAATGGGAAATTCTTCTATTATTGGCCTTATATTGATATTCTTTCCTTGTTAGATTTATGTAACATATTGTATAGGTTTATATGTCTGGTAGGTGTCTTGACCTGGCCTCGCCACTANGAAATATTGTAGTAATGTAAGGAAAGCTCAAGAAAGATTGGAGCCGTCTGGGGGTCAATTCACGAGAGAATGTTATTTTGGAATATCGGTCTAACTCCGTTAAGGTAAGTATCTTGTCTAACTTTGTGTGGGGTAAACCACCCCATATNATCATATATTTCTAAACTAAGTTCAATTGATATTCTATTTGTACAACCTATCCACTATTTTACCTTATTTAAATCCTAAATTGGCTTAATAACTCATTAGACACATTACTATGTTCAAATTGGAATTGTATTTAATTGTGTTTAAATTATTCATCATTTCATGGTAAGGATGAGTGTAAGACCACGACGGGTGATGTTGTGCCGTGTTTATATTATAGTTGTACTCTGACTGTGTTGTTGCTTAATTGCTTGATTGTTTGCTCGGTGTCATCCGTGTTATCATTGTTTTCATTGTTGAATTGAATGGGAAATTCTTCTATTATTGGCCTTATATTGATATTCTTTCCTTGTTAGATTTATGTAACATATTGTATAGGTTTATATGTCTGGTAGGTGTCTTGACCTGGCCTCGCCACTACTCTACCGAGGTTAGGCTTGATACATACTGGGTAGCGCTGTGGTGTACTCATGATACGCTTCTGCAAATCTTTTTGTGCAGATCTAGGTACCTCAGTGTTGTTGATAATCTTACTAATTGATCGAACATTGTTGTGGAGACTTAAGGTATACCTGTTATCACATTCGCAGGCCTCAGAGTCACCTTCTGATATTTTCTTGCACTGTTGATTCTATTTTGGAACAGTTGTAGTTAGAGATTTTCTAGTAAACTCTATAGAGCTTGTGACTTGTACCACTGGTTTTGAGAATTGTATTAAATTTCTACTTCTTACTTATTCCAGATATTTGGTTGATCTATTATCATTTCAACTGAACTGTTAAAAATGGCTAAGATTTATTCTAACATTGGCTTGCCTAGCAAGTGAAATGTTAGGCGCCATCACAGTCCCGAAGGTGGGAATTTCGGGTCGTGATAAGTTGGTATCAGAGCTCTAGGTTCATAGGTGCTACAAGTCATAAGCAGGTTTAGTAGAGTCTTGTGGATCGGTATGGAAACGTCTGTACTTATCTTCGAGAGGCTACATAAACTATAAGAAATTTCACTTCTTTCATTCCTTGTCGTGCAGCTTTAATTAAGCATGAAACATATATCTCACATTTCTTTGCACCCACTGGTGTATGACATTGCACACTCGGTATCAGTTGTGCGCTGACGGTTTGTGATGTCGCGGATTGACTACGAGGGAGCTAGGTATGCTCAACATTGTCTCAACATGTGGTTCTGACCGAAGATGCGGATTTATTGAAAGATCACTTAGTGAATCATATGGGGGTACAATAGACCTTGGCATCTAGTTGATTTGTACGAGCTGTGAAGGTTAATATTATGGATCATCGTACATTGTGACCTATGACAGCGCGCCAAGTGAGGGAGTCCACTATCAATGGATGGATTACGGGGTCACATGTTATATCAGTTTTGGCCTGAGATGTATATGTATATGGTACCGAAAGGTTCCCCAAAATTTTCACATGTTTAAGGCCTGAGATTTTGCAGGGGATAATGTTGGGACTTGTGGTATGTCTGCGTCCGTAATAATCATATACTTCATAATCAAAGGAGTTAGACAAACAACTCCAAATTAATAGAAGGTTTATTTAGTATGGGCATCTCGGTTGTGGAATTATGGGGTACTTCAGAGGAATTACAGTGATTGATGAGCTTCTGGACTACGTNGGAATTTAAATATGAAATTATTGTGATATTAAGGTTAATTCCGATTGTAATTCTCATGATGCATTCCATGTTGGGACGGTTATTGTGGTTTCTTAAATCACTGCATTATATTTTGAATNTTTCACATGTTTAAGGCCTGAGATTTTGCAGGGGATAATGTTGGGACTTGTGGTATGTCTGCGTCCGTAATAATCATATACTTCATAATCAAAGGAGTTAGACAAACAACTCCAAATTAATAGAAGGTTTATTTAGTATGGGCATCTCGGTTGTGGAATTATGGGGTACTTCAGAGGAATTACAGTGATTGATGAGCTTCTGGACTACGTGGTTCGTGCCAAGATTTGTTTGTATGGAGCTCTACTTTTGTGATCATTGTGTATAAATAGGGGGAAGAGTTACCCCACGGAAGAATCGAAGAGTATGTGAAGAAATGGGTCAGCTCAGTAATGTTGAGTCAGCATAGCAAAAAAAGAAATTGTCCTTGGGAGAGATAATTCTCCACCGGTGTTTGTGGCAACCCTATAAAGAGGGCAGACCAACCAATGCAACACCACCTACTTGGGCTCACTCTTCAGAAATGCTTTGAAAGAGTTTGTTCCCCAGATTCTCCGTAATGCGTGGTGCACAGAGTTTGAACGGTTATGTAAGGACACCATGATGATGTCAGAATATGCCATCAGGTTCAGTGAGGTAGCCTGTCATACTTCTACTTTGGTTCCTACAACCAGAGAGCGATTCCACAGATTCATTAAAGGACCCAATTATGATCGTAAAATTTTGTATGACTCGGGAGTTACATATTGATACTCCATTTCGGCTAGTGGTCGAAATTTCCAAGATGTTAGAACGTGTTCGGGGTGAGGAAAATGAAACTAAGGAGACCCAGAGGTTGGAAGATTAAGTGAATTCTATTCTACAACTATGGACCATTATGGCGGAGGCTCGGGCGGTCGGCCAACCTAGACCGCATTTCAGAATACTCGTAGTGCTACAGTTAATCAGGGCACTCATGTAGGGCAATCATGTTTTAATGCACCACTGGCACGTGATCCCTACAATGGTTATTCCAGTTATGCGGCACAGACTCAGTATGTACAGCCGAATCGCAAATGGGTTGTTATGAATGTGGTGATACTAGGCACATCATGAGAAAGTGTCCCAGACTTGGGAGAAACCTATTTCATCAGAATGCTCAGGCCACAGACTCCATTACAGTTACTACTCCACCTACACTACCAGTTAGGGGTGGAGGATAGACGGGTAGAGGGAGCCCAAGAGGTGGAGGCCCAACCCATTGATATATTTTCTTTGGTATGGTTAAGGTTACTACACTAGATAGTGTTGTTACAAGTACGATCTCGAGTTATTATAAAGTAACAATTTCCTTAACTTGATTTGGTTCTGAGTATCGAGGCAAGTCCTCCTAATATGCTCCACTCATAAGTGAGCTTCGTAATCCTGAAATCTACTTATGTGAATACTCTTGTTGGGAGATTATATGGAGATAGATATGCCTATCATTATGTGTTGGTCACTAAAAATAACTGTCAAGATAAAAGTGACTTTGTTTATCATTTCGGTGAGCTTGATTTAATTTCCAGATAATTGAAGAACCTTGAAAGCAAGATGCACACCTAGTGTTTGATGAAATGCTTAAATGAGGTGAACCCACGAATATCTTCCTAATTATGTTTCACTTTTATTATGTTTCTAAATATATTGAAGTTGCTAGGATTTCCGAAACATTGTAGTAATGTAAGGAAAGCTCAAGAAGATTGGAGCCGTCCAGGGGTCAATTCACGTGAGAATGTTATTTTGGAATATCAGTCTAACTCCGTTAAGGTAGGTGTCTTGTCTAACTTTGTGTGGGGGAAACAACCCCTTAGGATTTGAGATGATTGTGTCATTCGTGTTATGTGAAGGTCGTGTACGCGAGGTGACGAGTGGGTACACGACCTATATGTGGTATCTGACCAGTTAGGACCGTTAGACTCCTTTTATACAAATGTTTGTAGATATCGTGTTATGATTATATATTTTGTTGTTAGAATTGTTTGTACGTGATTTACTTGAAATTATTAGTACATGTTCCATCCTTGTTGTTAAGTTCACCCTTATATGCTAATTGTTGATTGTAGTCACTCGTTGAATTACTGCTTGTCTACTATATGCCTTAATTGTGGATTATTATTACCTTGCTATTTGACTTCGTGAGATATCGTGTAGCTTTTTCATTAATTGTGACTTCTTTGTGTAGACTCGTTATTCCTTATGATTTTGGGGTACACCGTAGTAGGTTGTATATTGATTGTTTAATTTGTGTTGCTTGAGGAGTGCGTTGCACGCCGCAATAGATGTGTTAAATGTTTAATTTGAGGAGCGGGTTGCACGGCGCAACAAATTTGTTGAATGAATATATTGGAGGATCGGGTTGCACGCCGCAACGGAATTAAAATGAATATATTTGAGGATCGGGTTGCATGCCGCTACGGAACTTAAAATGAAAATATTGGAGGATCGGGTTGCACGCCGCAACGGAATTTAAAATGAATATATTGGAGGATCGGGTTGCACGCCGCAACGGAATTTAAAATGAATATATTGGAGGATCAGAGTCACCTTCTGATATTTTCCTGTACTGTTGATTCTATTCTGGAACAGTTGTATTTAGAGATTTTCTAGTAAACTCTATAGAGCTTGTGACTTGTATTACCGGTTTTGGGAATTGTATTAAATTTCAACTTCATACTATAACGACCCAAATTCTCCCTCCGTGAATCGTCGTGACGACACCTAGTCTCTGCGACTAGGTAAGCCTAACACTTGCGGAAATGAAATAAAAAACATGAAAATTAACAACTAACAGTAACAGATATTTTAATAAGCAATTGAGATGCCACTCGACATATACAATAATCAACTCTCGAAATATACATGACACTCCCAAGACCCGGAACACCGTAAGTCACAAGCTTCTACGAAGTTCTAACTGTTCTATACATCAGTGTCTATAGAAATAAGAGAAGAATCAACATTGGGGGGGATAGAGGGGGACTCCAAAGATCTGCAGGCGCGGGCATATGTACCTTGAAGTTCTCCGAAAATAGCTGCGACTGCAACTAAGGACGAGGCTGGTAAAAGGAACCCAGAACTACACACGAAAAACACGTGCATGAAAGGGCGTGAGTACACCTCAGCGGTACCCAGTAAGTGCCAAGCTTAACCTCGGTCGAGTAGTGACGAGGTCAGTTCAAGGCCCTACTGGTATATAATAAATAAGCAGGAGAGTATATTAGTATAATAAGAGACTAGAATTTAAACAAGGAGAACATAGAAAAGTACCAACGCAAAACACAGGGATAAACAACAGGGGATCTTCCGAGATACCGTCTCGTAGACCCAAATAAAAGTGCAAGGAGATCTTCCGAGGTATCGCCTCGTAGTCTCAAAAGTAAATATGCAGGGAGAGCTCCTGAGGAACCACCTCGTAGTCTCAAAAGTAAATGTGCAGGAAGATCTCTTGAGGAACCGCCTCGTAGTCTCAAAAGTAACTATGCAGGGGGGATCTCCTGGGATACCGTCCCGTAGTCCCAAAGTAAATACACAGCTCAAATAAATGAATATAATAGTTACAGCAAGAAACCTATAATTTAGACTAAGTACAAGTCAAGAAAGAAGTGGGATTTACTAAACATGCTGCAAAGAGTTTAAATAGGCAATTAGGACACGTAGACATGCGATTCTAGGCTAACAAGATAACTACACATGCTAGTATACTCACATAAGATGAAAACATGCTATTACTCAGTAAAAATCAGGGTTGTCCACAAATAGCACGTGTACGCACTCGTCACCTTGCTTACACGGCACTCACATTTCATAACAACACCAAATCCTAAGGGAATTTCCCCCACACAAGGTTAGGCAAGCCACTTACCTCGAACCAAGCTCAATCAATCGGTAACAATGCCTTTTCCATGAATATCCAGTTCTGAATGGCCCAAATCTAGCCAAAATCAATTACATACCATAAATACAACTTTAAGAAATCAATCTAATTAATGAAATCAAAGCTAAAGAAAGAAATTAGAAAATCGCCCCAAAAAGTCTCCCCGAGCCCACATCTCGGAATCGGGTAAAAGTGACAAAAATATAAACACCCATTCACTCATGAGTTCACTCATACCAAAATTACTCAAATCCGATACCAAAATCTCGATCAAAACCCCAAACTTCGGCCTAAGAACTTTTCTCAAGTTTTCCCTAAATGTTCAACCCCAAATCCGAAATTAAATGGAGAAGACAACTATAGATTAACGGGATACAACCAAACACGAGTTAGGAATCATTACCCCAAAGTTTCCTCTGCAAATCCCTCCAAATATTGCCAAATCCCGAGCTCTCAAGTCCAAAAGTAAAGAATGAAATCAAACCCTAGCACTTAGCCCTTTTTCTACCGGAGAACTGCTGCGAGCCTTCAACCGCATCTGCGGTACCGCACCTGCGGAAATACCATCACAGGTGCGAAAATCACTTAAGGGGAACTGGGTCCGCATCTGCGAACAAGGGCCGCATTTGCGGGCCCGCACCTACGCTCTTCTTCCGCTTCTGCTTGTCCCCTTCTGCGGATCCATCGCCGCACCTGCAGCCCCAGCTTGACAGGGCCAAAACCGCTTCTGCGGCTCCATGGCTACGCAGGTGCGATTACACCAGGTGCAGCAGCTTCAGCAATTGCATAAGTCCCAAACTCAATCCGTTAAGCAATCAAAACACACCCGAGGCCCCCGGAACCTCAACCAAACATACCAACCAGTCCTAAAACACTGACGTAACTCTATTCTGAAGTCGTCTTCACACAGTTACGAATGCGGTCTAAATCCTAAGACTTAAGCTTCCGTTTAGGGACTAAGTGTCCCAAAATACTCCAACAACCAAAACGAAACCTCCCGGCAAGTCACAATAGTAGAAAAGGATACGGGGAAAATAGGTAATAAGGGTTTGGGGCTATAACTCTCAAGACGACCGGCCAGGTCGTCACACATACTTATTCCAGATATTTGGTTGATCTATTATCATTTCAACTAAACTGTTAAAAATGGCTAAGATTTATTCTAACATTGGCTTGCCTAGCAAGTGAAATGTTAGGTGTCATCACGGTCCCGAAGGTGGAAATTTTGGGTCGTGACAGAAAGTTATGAATTTAATGAGATAAATGCACGAAGGTGTTACCATGTCATTTGATGGGATATCTTGAATATAATTCTCACACCAGGAAAGTTATGAATTTGCTATTATGATTTCTCCTAGTAATCTTTTTCTGCCTCGCATAGTTGTTTCATTGTATCCTTATCTATTATGTTCTATAATTATTTCTATTGTTAGTATACTACACATGTTATAACAGTGAGTTTTACTAAAGAATCCTCATCACTATTTCGACGAGGTTAGACAAAATACTTACTGAGTACATGGGGTCGGTTTTACACATACTACACTTTTGCACCTTTTGTACAGATTTTGAATGTTGATGTTGCGGTGTATGGCGGGAGCTGGCATTGAAGATGTTTCCGCAATCCGGTCATAGCTGCCTCTTGTTTTTGGTAGCTTTAGAATCATTAATATGTTCAGGTATATTTCAAGCAGATGATGTATTTTATTTCATATCAGTTTTGCAAATTCTAAATCTTAGAAGCTCATGATTTGTACTACCAGTCTTTGGGAAAAGTTGAAAGGTTCAGTTATTTTATTATTTATTTTCCTCGATAAACCTAATTAAATTGGATTATAGTTAATTGTCTTACCTAATGGGCTGGGTTAGGTGTCATCATGACTGGTTAGATTTTGGGTCAACATGTCACTTAAAAGATAAATTCATATAATTTAGCTTTATCTTGTTTAAACTGAGGTTTATACCAGCAAATTCGTTCAATTTAAGATTTTTTGCTAATAAAGAATATTTCGAATTTGTAACTCTTTTTAAAATTTGAATGTTATAGAATTTACACCTTGTTATTTCCATTTTAAGTGTCCTAGTTGCTATGGATAAATACTATTTCTGACATAAATGTCATGAAATTAAACCGAGTAGTTTTCACCAAGTAACTTGTCGAAGAAAAAAACTTGTCCTAGAGAGTAAGGTGGGAAATGAGCATGGAAATCATCCAAACATTATAGATTAAAAATCGCCTTCCTTTGGTCAAACTGTCACGACCCGAAATTCCTACCTCCGGACCGTGATGGCGCCTAACATTTCACTTGCTAGGCAAGCCAACGTTAGAATAATATTATCCATTTTTAAAACAATTTTTATATTTATTACTAACAACGAACAATTGCGGAAGTAAATTCTGAAATATAGTGAATACTTCTGGTACCTAAACTGGTCCAAGTGGTACATTCTGAACTGGAACTTCCTCCTGAAGATCCACCTGAGGTTCTATAACAGGTGCAGCTGCTCGAGCTCTGAATTGAGCTCTACATCGGCCTCAGCCTCAACCTCCAGCACGACCTCGGCCTCGACCTCTACCCCGGGCCATAGTTTCCACCGGGGGTTCTGGTCCCTGTCCATCGGTAGAGGTAATATGTGTTCTCACCATCTGCGAGAGAATAAGAGTAGAATGTTTCAATTTTCGATGATAGAGTAACATCGCATAACAGAATAAGAAAGAAGTGATATTGTTCCTAAACTTTATAGCCTCTAAGAGATAA
>AWOL01S0037207.1:106148-139232 GCA_000715115.1 Nicotiana otophora | reverse complement strand
GTCTTATTTGAGACATCAACCTTTTTATATCAATCATCGCATTTCATAATACTTTCACATCTTTTCATTTCATTGGCACTAGTGGCCATAATTATAAGATCATTCTTGGTTTGTTAGCCATATTCAGTATTTCATGCTCACATTATCAATTTCAAATATCATCTTCATCATCAACAACAAACACAATATAAATCAAAGTGTGTAGTACACATGTGAGCAATTTAGAGTCTAATGCACATAGAGATATTTCACAAAATTTGGCATAATAGCCTTCATTTGAACTTGACTTAAAGTCGAAATATTATTAATGCACATCCCCTATTTTAACACATCCTCAATTGGTAACATAACATTAATAGAGTATTTGGGATGCTTGTTGAACATATATCTTTCAAACCAATCTTACTCGGAATAGCCAATTTCATAATGAATCACTCGGGACTTACATAATTTACATGAATATCGTGGGATTCAATTCTAAGAGAATTGTTTAGCCATCATACCTCACTTGAGCTTCCTTACACTCTAAATGTTCCGGAATTCTTAGCAACTTCAATCTATTGTAGAAATATAACAAATTGAATCAAAATTAGGAAGGTGATCATGGTTCAAGCTCATTTGAGCATTTTGTCAAGCACTAAGTGTGCATTAAGGTTACAAGTTCCTTTTATGGAGAATTCCATCATCCCACAACCCAATCTTTACCATTTTTAGCTCAACAATCTTCCTACACCCTTTGATAACACGTGCATTTAAAATAAACAACTCTCATGCCCAAAATTTATCTTGCTAGTTACCTATTTTAAGAAACTTTCGAAATTAGGGTTTAGGGTGTAGAATCTTACCTCTAGGATGAAGACCTAGTGAGCTTTCCTTCTTAATCTTCCAAAACTTGAGCAAGAATTGAAGAAAAATTATTGAAGAACACCTTCTCACTCTAGGGCACTCTCTCACACTTTAAAATATCAGATTATGTCTCAAAAATGGCCCAAAGAGTGTAATTAACGAAATAGGGTCGGGTTTTAAAAAGCCAAAAATAGAGCTCCGAAACAAGGTATGCGATCGCATAACCGATATGCGGACCGCATATCAGTCACTTCATTGGTTATAAAATAGCCAAAAGAATTGTCTGTGTATGCGGTCCGTATAACTGTTATGCGGTCGCATAATGCACCGCATAACGGTTATGCGGTCGCATAGTCGACCGCATAGTTACTTCCAACTGACCCAATTAACTGCCTCACTCTGAGGCTATTATGCAGTCCGCAGAGTGGTTCTGCGGTCGCATAATGGACCGCAGAAATACACTTTTTTGCCAAAAATTTTGCTTTACTTTCCGATGCATTGTTCAACCCAAAAGGTCCGCGCCTTCAATCCTCAAACACGTAAGCCTAGTCCAGCACCATGAAACATTATTTTCTTTGCAAACTTTACCGGGCTTTATAATTAAGTACTTCGAAATTTTTTAGGCTGTTACACCTAGTTAGGAGGATAATCGGAAGATGTTCTCCTAAAAACCAATCCACTACGAATTCTTGCATATCTTCACCGAGCGTAAATTGGTTTATATTGTGAGGTTAAGACTTAATCGAGAGAGGAGTTTCTACTGAACGTTTAATTAATAATTGAGTGAATTCGAGAGACTCACTTGAGCATTAGGAGTGAATTAACTAGAGTTAATCCCATGCAATTATATTGCACCTGTCCAATCAACCCCTATTTTCCCCCATTGATATCTTCTTTGCTTACTCTTATTGTGATTGTCATTGGCTAATAGTTTAGACTCTTAGTAAATTTTAGTTTTAATCACACAAATCTAATTATTGATCATCTTGGATGGCAATTAAATTAGAAAATATGAAAATACTGTTTAAATCTAATCCATGTGGATACGATATTTTTCTGTACTATATTCGACTAGCGAGCATATTTAAGTGTGTGTTTTGTGCTCGTCAATTTTAGCGCCGTTGCCGGGGATTGGCAATTAGTAGTGTTTGAAATAGTTTGTGGTGCTAATTCAAGAATTTTTATTATATTTTTTTTCTCTTTTTATGTTTGGTGTTACTTGATTGTGCGCAGGTTACAGGTTAGATTGGTGCATGACCTGATCCTCTGGGAAGGAAGTGCCCCCATACGAACCAGAAATCGAGAAACAATTGTGACAGTTGAGAAAGGAAAGAAATCTTCCCGAGAATACAGAGAAGGTTGGGAAATCCTCCACCAAGGAAGCTATGGCAGGAGATAAGGATAATGTTGATTTGCCTGCAAGAGAGGTAGCCCAGCAAAGAGAAAAAGCTGCATAAGATGCTAAAAAGACAGCTCTTTGAAATGCATAACTTGTCTATGAAGAGGAGAGGGCTTGGATAATTTCCCAGAATCTACCTTTGATTGCAGACCAATTCGGAAATATAGCTCTCGGTGCTGGGACACCACTTGGAGATTATGCTAGACCGGTCTATAACCAAGGCTTATCAAGTGTGAGACCACCTCCAGTTGCGGCTAACAATTTTGAGTTAAAGCAGGGGTCGCTTCAAACCCTTCAAAATAGCTGTGTCTTCAGAGGAAAGATGAACGAAGACCCAAATAGTCATCTAATAGACCTCGAAGAGATTATGAACACCTTTCAATATAACGATGTGTCACAAGATGCAGTTTACTAAAGGACATTCCCCTTCACACTCAAAGATGATGCAAAGCTCTGGCTTCGAAGCTTGCCTAATGGATCGATTAGAACATGGGATGAGATGAACAGAAAATTTCTTGACAAATATTTCTCATCAGCTAAGACGGGCAAGTTTAGAAGAGAAATCCATAACTTCTGCCAGAGCGAGACTGAAATTGTGTTTGAAGCTTGGGAGAGGTTTAAGGAGATAGTGCGAAAGTGTCAACATAGTGGAATTGAACTCTAGATGCAACGCTAAGACTTTTGGGATGGATTGACACCTGCTGCTCGCAGAACATTGAGCAATGCAGCTGGAGGCCCATTGATGAAAAAGACTCCAGAGGAGATAGTCACAATTCTAGATGAGTTATCTGAGGATGCAAATCAGTAGCCCTCTGAAATTGCTGAAAGAAGAAGATCAACTAGTGTTCGCCAAGTTGACGCTAACACATATGTGCAGGTACAGCTTGATGCCATGGCCAAGGAAATAAGTAAGTTGACCTTAGCCTCAATACACAATGAGCCCCATGCAGCGTGTGATATATGTGGAAGAGGGCACCCTACTCATGAGTGTCAAGCCTCAATCGAGGAAGTTAATACTGTCACGGAATTATAACTTCAATGCAATGGGTCAGAAGCACCCCGATTTTTCATGGAGTTCACCTGGGGTACTGCTAACGCATGGCAACAACATAATCCCAGATTTCAAGGACAATGAGCTCCTGGTATTGCAAATCAGCCGAGGCCGCAATTCCAGCCTCAACATTCCACTCAGCCTAGGCTAAAAGATTTAATGAAGTCCTTTATTGTCAAGACAGATGAGAGATTAGATGCTCATGGTTCAGCTATCAAAGAACTTGGCACTGGTTTACGAAACTTGGAGAAGTAAGTGGGATAAATTGCAACTGTATTGTCTGAGAGAATCCCAGGTACTCTACCAACTGACAACAAGGGAAATCCCAAGGAAACGGTGAATGTTGTGACCTTGAGAAGCGGGAAAGTGTTGAAAGATCCCGCCCCTATCCAACAAGAGAGTGCACCTTAAAAGGAAGTTGAGGAGTAGCTGAAAAATGAAATTGATAAAAAGAAGAAAGGGAAGAAAGGAGCTGAGAAAAAGAAGAAGGAGGAAACTTCAAGAAGGGGGAATCTAATGAGAGCGAGCATATGCCTGCTCTACCCTTTCCCCAAAAGTTATATAGAGAAAAGATGGACAAGCAGTTTGGGAGATTTCTAAATATGTTGAGACAGGTGAATGTAAATTTTCCATTCATAGAATTTCTCTCACAAATGCTAGCTTATGCCAAATTCTTGAAGGAGATCCTTACAAAGAAGAGGAATATAGAAGAGACCTCAGTGGTCAAGCTCACAGAGCATTGCAACGTAATCTTGCAAAACAAACTCCCACAAAAGTGTGGAGATCCAGGGAGTTTTACTATACGTTGCTCGTTAGGCACTCTTAATTTTGATAAGTCTTTATCTGATTCTGGTGCCTCAATTAATTTAGTGCCTTTGTCTATTTATAGGAAATTAGAGAATGAGCTTAGAGAGATAAGGTTTGCGCTAATATCTTTACAGCTGGCAGACCAAACAACTATAATACCCGAGGGGGTAGTGAAAAATATCTTAGTTCGGGTAGACAAGTTTGTATTTCTTATAGATTTCATAGTGGTGAAGATGGAGGAGAATAAAGAGGTCCCCCTTATCTTAGGAAGACCATTCTTAGCAACGGGTAGAGCAATATTAGACATACATGATAGAAAACTCATGCTTAGAGTGGGTGAAGAGACATTGACTTTCGAGATGAATATAGAGACGGGGGTGAAAAAACATAAGTCAGCTGCAAGTGTTGAGTGGAAGGTGAAGAGCTCAAAAGGGAAGGCTGCAGTTAGTGAACAAGATAAGTGTGGGGTGTACCCCAAGAAGGCTGAGAAGAAGTTGTCTGCGTGTATGTGTGCACTAGTTCGGGCGAGAAGAATGGAGCCCGACTTTAACTTAGACTCCAACTAGAGATTCAGGGAAGTTTCCTCTACCTTATACTTTTTAATTGTGTGTCATAGAGACATGCCACAACTTAAAGTGTGGGGTGGGGGATATTGGTATGTTGTATGTAGATTAGTTTTAGTTTGTTTTTGCTTTTTAATAGTTAGAAAAAAAATTAAAAATTTTCGATTTTTCCCGACGATGGATATCATTCGACGGGTTTCTTGAGGGATTAAAATCGAAAGAAAAAGACAAAAATATTTTCTCTTGTTATGTAGTGTATTAATTCCCCTTTGGTTTTTCTTTGTGTCGCAGTTCTTTTCCAAGGGTTTTGTTTGAACCGGGTGTAGTTAGTTTTTATTTTTGTTAGAAATAGGAAACCTTGTGCTATGATTTGAATTGGAAGCAATATCTTGTGACTCTATCATGCCTTGAGAATAGTGAGTGCTTTAGTTGTGATACTTAGGCTCAGTTTTTTACTCTTGTATAAGTACCTTAAATTGTATGATCTTAACTGCTTTGACTAGAGTGACTTGATAATCCGATCCTGATTGAGTTATGTACCATGTGGGTGTGAGGTTTTATGTTATTCCGTGCATTGCATTTCATGTCTAGAACTTGCCCCGTGTGCATGCAAAGCAAAATAGTAGTTTTGTTCAGTCTTAGAAGTGATATAGGCGTTTCTTTGTTGAGCCAGTTGTATACGTTTACCCATCTAATGGTTATGTATCGTAGTTAACCCCTTTTGAGCATGTAATCGTGTTTCTTTGGCAACTACAGTACAAGCCTTACCCATTTGTTTGAATTGACCATCTATTTGAACCCTGTACCTCTTATGAGCACTTGAAATTGTTATGAACTTTATAAAAAGTTGAAGTGTGGGGTGGTTAGTTTGGCTTTTGAGTGGAACTAATGAAATAAGGAGAAATGTGCACTGTTTTAAAAAAAAAAGTAAGAGCCACTTGAAAGAGAAAATAAAAACAAATATAGTTGTATTGTTGTGCAAAATATTCTTTGATAGTGACAACTCTTGATGTAATTGTGCTTCAAAAAGTTGGGAGTTAATGTATATTGATGTGAAGGTGGAGTTATGGTTTGACATAAGTGTGGGATTTTGAAAGGTTAATTGTATGTATTAAAGTGCTTAGGGAGGTGTAGTAACTCGTATATTCAAATTTATCCTGCCTATCTTGCAGCCTACATTACAACCAATTAAAGTCCTACTTGATCCTTGACTCAATGAGCTTGAATTAGTAGAGCAGTACACTACGGGCAAGCTTATGGTTCATATTTTATGGCATATGAATGTTGTTTTTGAGAGTGAGCGAATTCTTTCTATCTTGAATTCCTAATTGTTCTTAATTTCTATGGTGTGTGGAACTACTCTCTATTATTGTATGAGGGCACTTGATTCATGAAGGGAAGGTAATGTCGTTGACCTCTAGGTTAGAGTAAGTGAGTGAGTTATAAATAATGCGTGGTACTTGCGAGTCAAATATTGAGGCTACGATGTAACACTATTGTTCTTAATCTATTTTAAATATTCTTGGTATGATAAGCTATGAGAGTTGTGTAATGAGGTCGTGTCTATCTAAAGTGTAGTTTGATTGCAAGAGGACGAGCAATGGTTTAAGTGTGGGGTGTTGATGGTAGGCTATAATTGCGTGTTTTAGTTGCTTATCGCACTCTAATTTACTGCACTTTAATTGAGTGGCACCTTCAATCGCTAGTGTTTTGCACTAATTATGTGTTTTATGCCTTGTAGGAGTGATTCCGAGTTATGTAGATATTGTGGAAGTAATTCGAGTTATTTGGAGCTTTGAAGTCTGAGTAAAAGTCCAAAGGAATAAGCCGGCGACGCATCAGTGTAAATTTATGTCAGAAATTGGCAAAGTTCAGAGGCCACCCAGGTGCGCGAGCGCGCACTTGGCGTGTAAGTTAGGCAATGTTCTGGTCAAAGTGTGCGGCCATATGCGCGAGCACACTCCCAGGTGCGCGGCCGCGCACGTCTAACTCTGGAAAGAGTCCTATTTCGCGTAGGAGAAGGTGTGTTCATTTGGGCCCGACCCTACTTGGTAAATATACATGGAAAAATGGTATTTTTGGGACTTTTGATACATCTAAGACCTAAGGAGGCTAAGGAGAAGTGGGAGAAGCAAGAGTACAAGGATTTTATCATTCAATCCTCACTCAAGATAATAGTTTGGATCGTTTATGCTTTCCTTTAATTTAAACTTATTTGTAATGAATTAATCCATATTTATGGAGTAGTTCTCTTTAGGGATTGATGGATTTGGTATATTGATATTTGTTTATGGATTATTAACTCTAGTTTGTATGTATTGAATCGTTTTGAGTGTTTTAATTGTTGCATCTATTTTCACATGTTCATGTAATCGAAAGAGGCATAACTTGTGACGTTTTTGCATTATCTTGTTGGTTGAATTCATTGATTCTTCATAGTAATCGAAAGATGCTAGTTGAATTATTGTTTAGACCTAGTTAGGAGGATAATCGGAAGAGGTTCTCCTAAAGACCAATCCACTACGAATTCTTGCATATCTTCACCGAGCATAAATTGGTTCATATTGTGAGTTTGAGACTTAATCGAGAGAGGAGTTTCTACTGAATGTTTAACTAATAATTGAGTGAATTCGAGAGGCTCACTTGAGCATTAGGAGTGAATTAACTAGAGTTAATCCCAAACAATTATCTTGCACATGTCCAATCAACCCCTATTTTCCCCCATTGATATCTTCTTTGCTTACTCTTGTTGCGATTGTCATTAGCCAATAGTTTAGACTCTTAAAAATTTTTAGTTTTAATCACACAAATCTAATTGTTGATCATCTTGGATAGCAATTAAACTAGAAGGTACGAAAACACTATTTAAATCTAATCCATGTGGATAAGATATTTGTCAATACTATATTCGACTAGCGAGCATATTTAAGTGTGTGTTTTGCGCTCGTCATTAAGTCAGGCAGGGAACACACCTTAAATCTCACAATTAGCAGGGAAATACGTTTGGCTAATAACACGGCTAAGAGCCAACTCTAGTAGGTTATTAAGTGCACATGGATGATCCAACAGGAATTAGAACACATGAGTTGATTTATCACAAAGATACAGAACAAGGCAAGGATATAAACTCAGGATGAGTGGCAAGTATAAACATTCAAACACACAAAAATACACTAGGTTGGGCATGCTTAAGGAAGTGAGGATCATTCATGCTGAACACATATAGTAGGCATACATCAGAGTCAGAAGTTGGACAAGTTCAGATGCTAGAAAGGTTCTGAGTCATAAAATGACAGGGATAACACAATAGCATATACATTCACAAAGTTTAAGTGACATAGAGGTACAAACAAGAACACAACGAGAAGGAATGACATTGACAGAGCCAAAGATACTTACCAGTTGACAATTAACAAATGGATAAACAAGAAGAATAATTCCAATAATACTTCAATCGTTGACAGCAGAGAGAGCAGCAGAACCCAAAACTCAGTGCGTCAGAGTTCCCAAGGGTTTCAGATAAACCCCAGGCAGTGCTCGCACTGAGAAGGTTAGTTAATCGAAATTCGGTGGCCTTGGCTTTCAGCCGGCCAAGAACCAAGAGTGGATAAAGTATAAAAGAATCAGAGTAGTGGTAACACTAGTTAAGTAATGACTCGTTGAGAGATCGAAAGGGAACGGGGAGGGGGTTTTATATAGTGTAAAAATCGAACAAGCAAACATGGAAAACAATTAATCAAAACTCAAATAAGGAAAGAAAATTAATCAAGTTTAAGCAGGAAAAAGGAAAATCACATGCATGGCTTATTCCGAATCAAAATAGGTAAAAAATCGGACAAACCCTAGTTTGACAAGTAGCCAAAATTAGCTAAGAATCTCGGTGAATCGGACCCATACGACCTTGTTGAGAGTGTATACATACATATTTTAATCTGAAACCTGTAGGTTGAGTACGATTGCACCCGATTCAGAGAGGTAATACTTACCAAAATCGGTCAAGTACTAAGTAATACCACGAGTGCATGGGTGATAACGAGATGGTGCAAATAAAGTAAGTAGATCGTGAAAGGATTTCATAATTTAGCCGGGTTTCGAAGGGATTTGGGAGGAGGAGGCTAGGGTATCTCAAAGAAGAAGAGAGTATAGAGGATTTTGGGGTGGCGGTTCTAGGAGAATGGGTAGGGTTTTGTGGGTTTTGGGTAATTAAAGTGAGGGAAAGGCTGTGGGCCATTGATCTTTTGAGGTCAACGGCCAGGATTGAGCGAGAGGCGGGGCGGGTTAGAGAACGGGTCCCGACCGGGTTAAGATTAAAGGGTTTGTCTGGTTTAGGCTGGGGAAATTGGCCCAGGGATTTGAGGGGTTTGGGCCACTAATGTGGTCCAAACAATTGGAATAATTTAGGCTATATTTTAAATGCATGAAATTGTTTAAATAAAATAATTAATAAATAATAAAATATTACTTATGCAATAAAATGATTGAAAATATTAACTTGACATTATAAAAAATATAAAAATGCTATTTTATCATGAATAATGTAATAATATAATTATGTATAGAATGTAGGCTATTCTTGCAAATATTGTGTAAATAGCTAAAATGCAAATGTAATCATATGAAATGAAGTAAAAAATATTGTAAAATATATATGTGGGTGTAAATGATAAATTTGGATGATTAAGCCATCACTAAATAATTTAAGGGGTAATTAATGCATATTCAAGTAACTAAAATGCAAGAAAATCAATTTTAAAACTTTATAAATTATAACAATTATAGAAAATACTTGTATGACTCTTGTAAATTAAGTAATGATGCAAAATGATATTTTAAAAGTATATATACTATTAAAACAATATGAGGACAAAATTGGGTATCAACAACTGCCCCTATTTACCCGAAAAAGATGAAAGAGTTGTCGGGTAAAGAAAATGATTATCAATTTTGTCTAAAGTGAGTGAGGAATGATGTATTTTGAAACAATGGGGGTCGAACCCTAGTTCTTGAGTTGCCTACATATCCCTGTTGTTACGAGAATCAAGCCGTGTGTAGTTCTGGATCCAACAGCGGACGAAACCGATGGAATTGTTATAAGAGTGGTCATATGCTTCGAAAAAGGATCTTTTGGGTAGGGTAGTGTCGTAAGTAACAGATAATTTAGGTGGAACCGTGAATGCGAATTTGAACGTTACGGATGTATAAGGCAAATATTTCAACGGTTATAGAACAAAGGGTAATCAATTGTTGATCATCGGTTACATTTAAAGGATGTGAACTTTGTGAACGGAAACCAGAGCAAGAATTGCTCCTGTTTGTAGAACGGTTACCTCCTGAGTTACCTGCAAAACTTAAAACACGATGCGCGCGAATATATGGGGTTATTGCATAATCTAAACATGATACAGATTCCCTTCAGACTATGAGAGTTGTCCTTGGACTATGAGGATGATGTCCTTAGACTATGATGTCCTGGGCCATAAAGTATATGATAAGGGATTAGCCGGCCATTGAATGGTGTCCTCGGGCCATGAAGATGGTGCCTCTAGACCATGATGCCTTTGAATAATGCTATGCGATTTTGAGAGATCCTCCGGCCATGGCATGATGTCTTCGTGCTATGAGGATGATGCCCTCAGACTATGACACCTTCAGAAAATATGGCGATGTTTTGGCCCATAAGATGCAAAGTGCGGCGATATTGATCTTGTGATAGAGGAAACAGATAATGCTTAGTCATAGGTGAGAACGAGACAAGACAAGGTTTAGTCTTATATGAGATGAGGGAAGTGCTTAGCCCGATGCAAAAGGTGGAGACAATGTTTAGTCTCATGCAAGGAAAGGCAATTCCTAGCCTTATGTAACAATGGAGGCAATGCTTAGCCTCGTGCAAGGAATGGAGACAGTGCTTAGTCTCTGGCAAGGAAAGGCAATGCTTAGCCTTATGCAATAATGTAGGCAATGCTTAGCCTCATGCAAGAAATGGAGATAGTGTTTAGTCTTATGCAAGGAAAGGCAATGCTTAGCCTTATGCAATAATGTAGGCAATGCTTAGCCTCATGCAAGAAATGGAGATAGTGTTTAGTCTTATGCAAGGAAAGGCAATGCTTAGCCTTATGCAATAATGTAGGCAATGCTTAGCCTCATGCAAGAAATGGAGATAGTGTTTAGTCTTATGCAAGGAAAGGCAATGCTTAGCCTTATGCAATAATGTAGGCAATGCTTAGCCTCATGCAAGAAATGGAGATAGTGTTTAGTCTTATGCAAGGAAAGGCAATGCTTAGCCTTATGCAATAATGTAGGCAATGCTTAGCCTCATGCAAGAAATGGAGATAGTGTTTAGTCTTATGCAAGGAAAGGCAATGCTTAGCCTTATGCAATAATGTAGGCAATGCTTAGCCTCATGCAAGAAATGGAGATAGTGTTTAGTCTTATGCAAGGAAAGGCAATGCTTAGCCTTATGCAATAATGGAGGCAATGCTTGGCCTCGTGCAAGGAATGGAGATAGTGCTTAGTCTCTAGCAAGGAAAGCCAATGCTTAGTCTTATGCAATAATGGAGGCAATTCTTAGCCTCGTGCAAGAAATGGAGACAGTGTTTAGTCTCATGCAAGGAAAGGCAATGCTTAGCCTTATGCAATAATAGAGGCAATGCTTAGCCTCATAAAAGAAATGGAGACAGTGTTTAGTCTCATGCATAGAAAGGTAGTGCTTAGCCTTATGCAATGTGGAGACAGTGCTTAGTCTCATGCAAAGAACGGAGACAGTGTTTAGTCTCATGCAAAGAAAGGCAGTGCTTAGCCTTATGCAATGTGGAGACAGTGCTTAGTCTCACGCAAAGAATAGAGACAGTGCTTAGTCTCATGCAAGGAAAGACAACGCTTAGCCTTATGCAAGGAGTAGAGACAAAAAGAAGGCAGTGCTTAGACTTATATAATAATGAGGGCAGTGCTTAGCCCTATGCAAGAAAAGCAATGACTGAATGCGAGAGAATAAAGCATTTCTTAGTTTGATGTGTTTGCGTTTGGATACCTTTATCGTTGTGAAGATAGTGATCTTGTTGTGTGTATGTATTTGCGGACGTTCCTATTATGTTCATTGTGCCTGCATCCAAAGAAAAATCGTGAGTTTTGCGGGGGAAAGGTTGGTTCGTGCTCTCGATTTCTTGCTTCGCCTTTGCTTTTGTCCGAAGTCCCTACTTGAGTTACCCCGAGTAACGTCTGGCTGCTATAGAAACAAAACTTTTGAAAAACATGCGTTTGATAAATTATTTATAAAAATGTAGTTGTTTGAAATATGTGGTAATGCACGAGAGTAAGTAATTTGTTGAATTGATGACTGTGACACGCTTTTGAGACATTGCAACCTCCTCGACTTGGAATTTTGAGGATCCTCCTCAAAATTCTGCCCCAGTTTAAATGCGTACTCTTGGCGGTACATTCCTTGGCGGTTCCAAACATGATGAGATCGGGCAAACTCAAATTCTTGCCCCTATTTCTGACCATAGGGGGAATGAAGATTTTATTATGATGTGACCGAACCCACAGGGCTGCCTAAGTATCCCCTCTTAAACGGGAATCAGGTCAAGCATAGTTCAGCTACATCAAATAGAAAGTGTGAACATAGTCTTAAACATAGTATCTCTTGACTGCGTCCGAATTGATAGGTTTTGGCCAAATCTCTCCATCCATTTCTGCAAGTATAAGTGCTCTTCCTGTTAATACTCGGTGAACCATGTAAGGGCCTTGCCAGTTGGGTGAGAATTTTCCCTTTACTTCATCTTGATGCAGGAAGATCCGTTTTAGTACTAAATGCCCCAGTGTGAATTGCCTAGACCTAACCTTTTTGTTGAAAGCTCTTGCCATTCTATTCTTGTAGAGTTGACCGTGACATACTGCGTTCATTCTTTTTCCATCAATGAGAGCTAGTTGTTCATATCGGCTCCGTACCCATTCTACGTCACTGAGCTCGGCTTCCTGTATGATTCTTAAGGAAGCGATTTCTACTTCGATGGGAATAATGGCTTCAGTACCGTAAACCAGTAGATAGGGGGTTGCCCCAGTGGATGTACGAATTATGGTGCGATACCCGAGCAAAGCAAACAGTAGCTTCTCGTGCCATTGTTTGTAATTGTCTACCATTTTTCTCAATATCTTCTTGATGTTTTTGTTAGCAGTTTCTATGGCTCCATTCATTTGCGGCATGTATGATGTAGAGTTTCGATGCTTGATCTTGAATGTTTCACACATGGCTTTCATCAAGTCATTGTTGGGATTGGCAGCATTGTCAGTAATAATTGACTCAGGTAATCCAAATCGACAAACGATGCAGTCCCGAACAAAATCTGCTACCACCTTCTTAGTTACAGCCTTATAGAATGCGACTTTAACCCATTTCGTGAAGTAGTCTATAGCCACCAGAATGAACCTATGTCCATTTGAAGCAGTGAGTTCAATTGGTCCGGTGAAATCCATACCCCAAGCAGAGAAGGGCCAGGGGGAACTCGTTGTATTGATTCATTGGGCGGCACTCGTATCATATCGGCATGTATCTGGCATTGGTGACACTTTTGAACATATTTGATGCAGTTTGTTTCCATATTCATCCAGAAATATCCTGCTCTTAATATCTTCTTGGCCAGAACGAAACCATTCATGTGGGTTCCGCAAGTTCCGACATGCATTTCCTTGAGCAATCTAGATGCCTCATTGGCATTGATGCATCGCAACAATCCCAAGTCAGGAGTCTTTCTATACAGAATTCCTCCGCTTTGAAAGAAATGGTTGGCAAATATTCGAAGCATGTGCTTCTAAGTGTGTGTAGCGTGCTGTAGATATTCTCCCTTTTCCATGTATTCCTTGATATCATGGAACCACGGATTTCCGTCAATATCTTCTTCAACATGAGCACAATAAGCTGGATGCTTATGAATTCCTATTAGGATAGGATCGATGAAATTCTTGTCTGGGTGTTGTATCATGGAGGATAAAGTGGCTAATGCATCTGCAAACTCATTCTGAATCCTTGGAACATGCTTGAACTCTATCTTTGTGAATCTTTTGATCAGCTCTTCTACACAGTGCAAGTATTGTAATATTTTGGTGTTCTTCGTAGCCCATTCTCCTAGAACCTGGTGCACCAATAGATCTGAATCTCCAATTACCAGCAACTCCTGAACATGTCAATGGCCAGCCTGAGTCCCATGATGCAGGCCTCACATTCCGCCATATTGTTGGTTCACGGAAACCTGAGTTTTGCGGATAACGAATAGTGTTGATCGGTTTTTGACACTAAGACAACCCTAATACCCACTCCTTTAAAATTTGTTGCTCCGTCGAAGAACATCCTCCAACCATCGTATGCCTCGGTAATTTCTTCTCCCACAAACGATACCTCCTCGTCGGGAAAATAAGTTTTCAATGGTTCATATTCTCCGTCTACGGGATTTTCTGCTAAGCGATCCGCCAATGCTTGCCCTTTGTCTGTCTTCTAGGTTACATAGATGATATCGAACTCACTCAGTAATATCTACCACTTTGCTAGTTTGCCCGTAGGCATGGGTTTCTGAAAGATGTATTTTAGCGGATCCATCCTCGATATGAGATATGTAGTGTATGCACAGAAATAATGCCTCAACTTCTGGGCTATCCATGTCAGACCACAGCAGGTGCGTTCCAATAAAGAATACCAGGATTTATAAGGCATGAACGTCTTGCTCAGATAATATATCGCCTGCTCCTTCTTTCCCATTTTATCATGTTGTCCTAGAACACAACCAAAGGCCCCATCCAACATAGATAGATAAAGCAACAGGGGTCTTCCTGGTTCTGGTAGGACCAACACGGGCGGTTTGGATAAATACTGTTTGATTTTGTCGAAGGCTTTCTGGCATTCTTCAGTCCAGCTTGTTGCAGCATCTTTCCTCAGCATTCTAAAGCTTGGCTCACACATCACCGTCGATTGTGCCATGAAATGGCTGATATAATTAAGGCTCCCTAGAAAACTCATCACATTGTTTTTATTCTTTGGCGGTAGGAAGTCCTGGGTAGCTTTATTTTTGACGGGTCTAACTCGATACCTCGGCGACTGACGATGAAACCTAATAATTTTTAGGCAGGGACTCCGAAGGCACATTTTGCAGGGTTCAACTTCAAGTTGTATTTTCGAAGCCGATCGAAAAATTTCTTCAGGTCTGCTATGTGATTCGAACTCCTTTTAGATTTGATGATAACATCTTCCACGTACACCTCTATTTCCTTGTGTATCACGTCATGGAAGATAGTCGTCATGGCTCTCATGTAGGTGGCCCCAGCATTCTTCAAACCAAACGGCATCATTTTATAGCAAGATATTCCCAATGGTGTGATAAAGGCGATCTTTTCGGCATCTTTTTCATCCATCCAAATCTGGTGGTATCCTGCGAAGCAATCCACAAAGGATTGGAGTTTATGCTTAGTGCAGTTGTCAATCAGTATGTGTATGTTAGGCAGCGGGAAATCATCCTTAGGACTTGCTCTGTTCAGATCTCGGTAATCGACGCATACTCTAACCTTCCCATCTTTCTTTGGAACTGACACAATGTTGGCTAACCAGATCGGGTATTCGACCACTCGGAGAACCTTGGCTTTGATTTGCTTGGTGACTTCCTCTTTTATCTTCAAACTCATATCTGGCTTGAACTTTCTGAGCTTCTGCTTTACTGGTGGACACATGGGATTGATGGGTAGCTTGTGAGCTACTATGGATGTGCTCAAACCAGTCATATCATCGTAGGACCATGCAAAGATATCCTCATACTTCTTTAGGAATCTGATATACCCTTCTTTCTCTTACGGTGATAGATGAATGCTTATACGAGTTTCCTTAACTGTTTCAGAATCCCCTAAGTTAACGACCTCAGTTTCTTCCAGATTAGACTTCGGTTTGTTTTCAAAGTTCTCTATTTCTTTGACGATTTCCTCAGGTATTATATCATCTTCCAGATCTTCCGAATCACTGTCCTTATATTGCGTTATCTCATTACATGTCACAGTCGTAGGTCCATCGGGATATGTAATAATTATGTTGAAAAGAATGTAGAAAGATAATAATAAATATGAAAAGCAGTAATGCATTAAACTTTAAAATGTCAACAAGTACGACTCGATGACTCGAGTACTTATTTCAAAATAAAATACTGAAAATGTCTTAAATGCTCAAAACTATTTAAAAGTAATTCATGCTAATTTGTCAGGCTACCCATGTTCTCGGCAAGCCTAGGACGGTGCAGCGGTCCAGTTTTTGAGAACAACTCCCTCTTCTATCATCTGAATGGTAAGGTCTTCCTCCTCCTCCTTCTCTTTCTCAACAATTGCACTGCAGTCCTTGTCTTCTTCATCTAGAAACAGCTTCCTCATACCGGCCAAAACCTTATCTTCCTCAGATCCCCACATCATGTCAGCCTGGTGGAATGTCTGGTGCAGCGTGGTAGGGTATGTTCCATTGGATAATAAGGAGAACGCTATAGCAGTGTCCAATCCTGATATTCTTGCCATGTATATTCATATTCGAGTCCAAAGGTCGTGCCATGATACTGTGGTTGTATGGGTTTGGTGATCCCCCCTGAAGCTTTTTGCCAAGACCCTTGCCTGGTACATATCCCGTCCACAACAATATGCTTTCTATCTTCTTGCTCCACCATCGGTCCTTTTCAATTGCATTCACCCATTAAATGCAGTGATATGTTTATCCGCCCAACTTCCTCCTATTTTCGATGACTGGAATGGCCTGATTGGTGTAGATGGGGTTGCTTTCATCTCCATGAATCATCACCTTCTGATGATTCCACTCAAACTTCACAGTCTGGTACAGAGTTGAAGCCACTGCCCCAGCCGCATGTATCCATGGTCGTCCCAATAATAGATTATTAGTAGTAGATATATCCGGCACTTGGAACTCAATATCAAACCAAGTTGGACCCATCTGTAGATCGAGGTTGATCTCTCCGATAATGGCTCTCTGAGATCCATCGAATGCCTTCACATTCATGCTTCTCATTCATATCTCGTGCAGGCCTTTACCCAATCTCTTTGGAGTGGCCAGTGGGCATATGTTCAGACTCGAACCTCCATCTATCAAGACCTGGCGATGAATTTATCCTCGAATTGCACTATGATGTGCAAATCCCTATTGTGACTTAGTCCTTCTAGTGGTAACTCGTCTTCATGGAAAGTGATTTTGTGGCTCTCCAGTACCTGTCTGACCATGTTAGCCATCTCTTCACTAGTGATTCCGGTGGGTACATAAGCTTCACTTAACACATTCATCAAAGCATTCTTGTGCACGTCTGAGTTTTGCAATAGTGATAACATGGATATCTGAGCAGGAGTCTTATTCAGGTGGTCAATAACAGAGTACTCCCTTGCTTGTATCTTCCTCCAGAGATCGTCAGTGCCAGTCTCAACAACATGCAGCTTAGGTGCAGCTTCCTTGCTTGTTCCTCCCAGATTCTCAGGTGTGTAAACTTTGCCAGTCCTAGTCATACCATGCGTGACACGTGTTTCTTCCATTTTGGCTTTTTCCTTTCTCCTTGCTTCCACAACATAATCCCACGGGATGGCATCAGACTCGTAAGATGGTGTAGGAACTACTATTACAGTGAAGGGCGTAGCTATCTCAACTTCAAATGGAGCCTGGGTTTGTACCACAACTGGTGTGAGGGTGACTGGAGATGTTTTAGGAGCGTCTCCCTCTCGAATGAGTCCAATGGACCCTTCTTGATCCCACTCTTCATTAGTTTCTATCACATTCACTCCCTCACCTTTGTGATCTGGGAGAGGGCTGTTGCGAACATTTGGTGCAGCTTCCTTTGCTTGTATAACCTTAGTGTCTATCAGTGTCTGAATCTTGTCTTTCAACATGCGGCACTCCTCAATGGTATGACCCTTCATGCCTGAATAATAAGCACGTGTTTTGTTAGGGTTGATCCATTGGGAGGGATTTTCCACAACAACAACAGGAATAGGGGTGACGTAACCAGCGGCCTTCAGTCTCTCATATAGTTGGTCTACGGGTTCAGCAACTGGGGTGTATTATCTAGGTGGTTTGAGGTTGAAATTTGGAGGTGGCTTTGGGTAGTTTTGGTGGGCGGGTGGAGGTGAATGGTAATATGCAGGTTGAGTGTTGTAGGTATGGTAGGTGGAGGCAGGGTATTAGTATTTTGGTGGTGAGGGTTGATATGTGGGTGGAGGTGTTTGGTATGTGAGGGGAGACTTAGGGCCCTGGGCTACCATTACGGCACCCACTTCTTACTTCTTTGACATACCTCTTGATTGTAAGGATTTATTCGTGGCTTCCAGCGCTTCAAAATTATGGGTGCATTACGGGTGAGTTTGAATGGTTTGAGGACTGCTAGTGTCTATCCAGTTCTGGTGTCGGTTGCAGATCTCACAATTGTGAGGTCCGGCTCGCAATTACAAGCCCCACTTGCGAACAAGTGCTCGCATTTGCGATGCTGGGTTGGAACTTCGCTTTTGTGAAGAATAGTTTGCATTTGCGAGCTAGGCTGAGACCACATTTATCTTAGAGTCGCATTTGCGACACAGTGTCTTGGGGGTGAGCTTCGCATTTGCGAAGTGGTTGTCCGCATTTACGAAGGGGGGCAGTTCGCATTTGCGAATGAAACGTCGCATTTGCAACTTAGTTGGGCCTAATGCACTGATCGCATTTGCCATCAGTATGTCGCATTTGCGGGCATTGCATTAGCGAACAAATATGACACCTGTAGCTAGGTAAAAGATGGGAAAATTGGGACTTAGCTCCTTTTACACCATTTCTCAACTCTAAACACTCTATAGGTGAATTTTCAAGAATTTCTTCTTCCCAAAATCATTTTTAGAAACTCTAATCCACTTTTTTTCAATTTCCCATTACTTTTCAAGAGTTTTTAATATCAAATCTAGGATTTCCATGGTAGAAATTAGAAATTTGGGTAGAAATTGCGGATTTTGTAAAATTGAGATTTAGACCTCAAATTGAGGTTAGATTTAGAAACAAATTACATAACCGGGCTCGGAGGTAAATGGGTAATCGGGTTTTGGTCAGAATCTCGGGTATTAACCAAGCGGGCCTCAGGTTGACTTTTGTTGACTTTTTCCAATTTCATTAAAGGTCGAATCTTTTTCACTCGTGGGTAGTTTCTAAAGCTTATTTTAAATTATTTAAACTATAATTGGCTAGATTTGATTGGTTTGGAAGCTAACTCTAAAGGAAAGGTCGTGGATGAGTGTTGATTTAGTTTTGGAAAGAGTAAAGTGTCGTGGTTAACCTTGGCTTGACGGAATTAGGACTTGATTGGTTAATTTTTTACTTGACTTATGTGTGGGGACGGCGTATATGCAAGGTAACGAGTGTATATGCATAGTCACAAGTTAAGCATGCGGGTTGGGATATTTATCTATTATTTTCAATTACTTCATGCCTTCATTTAATCCATGTTATTAATTGTTAAATGCTTTAATTGTTAATTGTAGTTACTTGTTAAATTCATGTTTTATTCGTTACATACTTTAATTTCTAAATGTTACCATGTACCCGTATATTTATCTATTGACTGTCTTTACTTGCATTGTGATTTAGTATGTTGTTAGATAGCTACTTTTTATATGCTTTATGACTTTAATTATATAATTTCCCTTAATGTGATTTATTTTGTGATACGTCGTAGTTGGTTGTAGCTTATACATGTATTCGATATTGTTTGGTATCGGGTTGCGCGCTGCAATAGTTATTGGCATTATTGTGTGGGATCGGGTTGCATGCTGCAATGGTTGTTGTTGTTATTGTTTGGGATTGGGTTACACACCCCAACGATATTTGTATATTTATATTGTGGATCGGGTGCGTGCCGGAACGGAGAAGACATTATTTTTTCATATATTTATGGATCGGGTCGCGTCCGCAACGGAGAAGGCATTATTTGTTTATATATTTGTGGATCTGATTGCGTGCCGCAATGGAGAAGACATATTTAACTATTCTGAGCTGTTGTTTTCCATATCTGGGTTGAATTGAGAAAATTGAGCTTTGATGTTATTTAGAATCTCTCTGTTATGTAATTTCTGTTTCATTTTCAATATTATATTTGTTTTCTTTATTTTGTTGTTATTTCATTATATTTATACATGATTTAGTGAGTGCGTTGTTATAGCCTCATCACTACCTCGTTGAGGTTAAGCTCGACACTTACAGAGTGCATGAGGTCGGTTTTACTCATGCTACACTTCTGCACTTCTTGTGCAGATTCGGGTGTTGGTCCCAATAGCAGTTAGAGGAGGCTTGTTCCAATTAGCTGATCACGGATACTTGAGGTATACCTGCACGACGTCCATAACCCTGAATTCACCTTCCCTATCTTGTTTGATGTATATCTTATTTCAAACAGTTGTACTTTCATTCAGACTTTCATTGTAGCATTTAATGCTCATGTACTTGTGATACTAGATTGCGGCTTTGATGACTGCGTTTGAAGTTATTATATATGTTTTTTTAAAACTCTACAACTTTATTTCTTATTAAATTGCTTTTAAATTTGGTTTTACAATAATTAATTGTGTACGAATGTTGGCTTGCCTAGCAAGTGGACGTTAGGTTCCATCACGGTCCCGAGGTTAGGATTCTGAGTCATGACAAGTTGGTATCAGAGTACTAAATTGCCTAGGTTTCTCAAGTCATGGCAAGATTAGTAGAGTCTGGAGAATCGGTACGGATACCTCTGTACTTATCTTCTAGAGGCTATAGGGCTTTAGGAAAATTTTACTTCTTTCTTTCTCTATCGTGCGACTTTAATCTATCACGGAAGTTTGAACCATTTTGTTCTTGTTCCCTCGCAGATGGCAAGAACATGAACATCATCCACAGTCTAGCAGAAGCCGGAGCCCCAGGTTGCAGCCACTACCTGGGGTAGGGCCCGGGGCCGAGGTCGAGCCAGAGGCTGAGGCAGGGGCAGAGCTCAGCCAAGAGCCCGTGCAACTGCACTTTTTGCAGAGCCTCAGATCGAGCAGGAGGAAGAGATCCTTACTCAAGTCATGCCAGTTGGACCAGCTCAGGTCTCGGAGGGGTTGATAGCTACTCCCGAACTTCAAGATACTCTAATCCGCTTAGTGGGCCTTATGAAGAGTGTGGGCCAGGCTGGTGCATTTCCTATAGCACCAGTCGTCTCTCAGGTTGGGGGAGGAGCCCAGACTCCAGCTACCCACACTCCGAAGCAGATGGCTCCCATGTATTAGACTCCGGCAGTTCCGCCAATTAGGGTGGTTCAGCCTATTATTGCTACATAGACCGGGGAGAGGCTTGCGATGTCTTATGAGGGGTTGAAGAGATTGGATAAGTTCACTAAGTTATTTCCTATTCGATTTGGTGGTACACCTTCTGAGGACCCCACATCATTTCATTTACCGTTGCCATGAGGTATTGCGCAACATGGGCATAGGGTAGTCCAATAGAGTGGACTCTACGGTATTTCAGATGCACGACTCTTCCAAGAGGTGGTGGCAGGACTATGATCGAGCCAGACCAGCAGGATCGCCTCCACTCACCTCGAATCATTTTTCACAGTTATTCTTGGAGAAGTTCATTCCTTTTACTCTAAGAAAGGAGTATCGCAGGCAGTTTGAGTGCCTCCAGCAGGGTAGCATGATTGTTACCTAGTACGAGACCCGATTCGTTGATTTATCTCACCATGCAGTTATCTTGCTCCCTTCTTCTTTTTGAGCCTGGAGAGGCTAGGTTGTTTGGCACTGATTTGGTCCGTGATGCTATGGAGAAGGTTAAGGTGATTCAAGAGCGACTTCGTACAGCCCAGTCCAGGTCCCAGAGGGGTTCATAGCTACTCCCGTACTTCAGGATGCTCTAGTCCGCTTAGTGGGCCTTATGGATAGTGTGGCCCAGGTCGGTATATTTCCTATAGCACCAGCCGTCTCTCAGGCTAGGGGAGAAGCCTAAACTCCAGCTACCCACACTCTAGAGCAGATGGCTCCCATGTATCAGACTCCGACAGTTCTGCCAGTTAGGGTGGTTCAGCCTATTAATGCTACACAGACTGGGGAGAGGCCCGCGATGTCTTCTAAAGGGTCGAAGAGATTGGATAAGTTCACTAAGATATTTCCTATTCGATTTGGTGGTACACCTTCTGAGGACCCACATGATTTCATTAACCGTTGCTACGAAGAGTTGTGCAACATGGGCATAGTGTAGTCGAATGTAGTGGACTTTGCGGTAGTTCTGATGCACGGTTCCGCCAAAAGGTGGTAGCAGGACTATGATCAAACCAGACTAGCCGGATCGCCTCCACTCACTTGGGATTAGTTTTCACAGCTATTCTTGAAGAAGTTCATTCCTTTTACTCTGAGAGAGGAGTATCGCAGGCAGTTTGAGTTCCTCCAGTAGGGTAGCATGATTGTTACCTAGTACGAGATCCGATTCGTAGATTTATCTCATCATGTAGTTGTTTTGCTCCCTACTAAGAGGGATAAGGTGAGGAGATTCATTGATGGCCTTACTTTTGGTATCAGGCTACAGATGGCCAATGACACTAGGGATAATATTTCTTTCTAGCGGTGGTAGATATTGCTAGATGGATCGAGATAATTTGTGGTCAGGGTATGGAGGCGGTATCTAAGAAGAGGCATCATCATTTTTGTGGTTTCAGTGGTGCCTCGTCTGGAGTCAAGGGTTCATTTGGTAGAGGCCACCCTCACACGTTGATTCAGTTAGCACTCTAGGCATCCCACGATGCTTCGGGCTATCATGGTTCTTATAAGCCCGTCCTGAGCAGCTAGCCTACGGTGCACCTTCAACTCCCATCAGTGCGCCATCGATTCAGAGCTATCACAATGGTTATCTGGTCCATCAGAGTAAGTCCTAGATTCAACAACTGTAATAGTCGAGAGAGTATTTTGAGTGTGGAGATACGGGTCATATCAGGAGGTACTATCCTAGACATCAGAGTAGTGTGCCTCATTAGGGTTCTCGTGCCATGGTTCCGGCACCTATTTCTCCACCGCCCACCCACCCATCTAGAGGCAGGGGTCAGGCAGCTAGTGGTGGTCAGACCGTTGGAGGTAGAAGTCAGCCAGTTAGAGGCCATCCGAGAGGCGGAGGTCCGAGTGATGGGGCTCAACCCCCTTTTTATGCATTTCCAACCAGACCTGAGGCAGATTCATCTAATGCAGTCATCACAAGTATTGTTCCGATTTGCCATAGAGATGCCTCAATTTTATTTGATTTGGGATCTACTTATTCATACGTGTCATCATATTTTGCTTCATATTTGGTTATGCCTATTGATTCTTTGAGTGCTTCTGTATATGTGTCCACGCTTGTGGGAGATTCTATTATAGTGTTTATCGCTCATGTGTGGTTTCTATTGGGAGCTATGAGACTAGGGTAGACCTTCTACTTCTTGATATGGTAGATTCTGACGTGATCTTAGGCATGAATATGCTATCTTGGACTGTCACGCCAAGACTGTGACATTAGCCATGCCAAAGTTGCCTCGATTGGAGAGGAGAGGGGCTTCTGGCCATTCCACTAGTAGAGTCAATTCATATGTGAAGGCTCGACGTATGGTCGAGAACGGGTGTTTAGTATATTTGGCATATATCTGTGATCCTAGTGCGGAGGTTCCTTCTATGGATTCAGTACTAGTTGTGCACAAATTTCCAGAGGTATTTCCTACAGATTTGTCGGGGAAGCCACCTGACAGAGATATTGATTTCTGCATTGACTTGGTTCCGGGCACTCAGCCTATTTTTACCACACCATACCGTATGGACCCAGTTGAGTTGAAAGAATTGAAGTAGCAGTTGCAGGATTTGCTTGATAAGGGATTCATTAGACCTAGTGTCTCGCCTTCGGGTGTGCCGGTGTTGTTTGTGAAGAAGAAGGATGGAACGATGAGGATGTGTATAGATTATCGATAGTTGAACAAATCACTATCAAGAACAAGTATCCGTTATCGAGTATTGATGACTTATTTGATCATCTTCAGGATGCCAGTGTGTTTTCCAAGATTGACTTCAAATCTAGCTACCATCAGTTGAAGATTAGGGCATCCGATGTCCCTAAGACAACTTTTCGGACTCGGTATGGTCACTTTGGGTTCTTAGTGATGTCATTTGGCTTGACTAATGCCCCAGCAGCATTTATGGATTTGATAAACCAGGTGTTCAAGCCCTATTTGGATTCTTTTGTGATCGTCTTCATTGATGATAGCATGAGCATCTGTGAATCGTACTTCAGACTCTGAGGGATCGTCAGTTATATGCCAAGTTTTCAAAGTGTATGTTCCGGTTGGACTCGATTGCCCTTTTGGGCCATGTTGTATTCTCCGAGGGCATTAAAGTGGATTCTAAGAAGATTGAGGCAGTTCAGAACTGTCTTAGACCTACTTCAACTACAGAGATTCAGAGCTTCTTGGATTTGGTGGGTTATTATCGCCGGTTCGTGGAGAGGTTTTCATCTATCTCAGCCCAATTGACCAAGTTGACCCAAAAGGGTGCTCTTTTCAGATGGTCCGACAAGTGTGAGTTAAACTTTCAAAAGCTCAAAACTGCTTTGACTACAACTCCAGTGTTGGTGTTGCCTGCAGGTTTAGGATCCTATACCGTGTATTATGATGCATCGCGTATTGGGCTTGGCGCGGTATTGATGCAGGATGGTAGGGTGATTGCCTCCACGTTTCGACAGTTGAAGGTTCACGAGAAGAATTACCATGTTCATGACATTGAGTTGGCAGCCATTATTCATGTGTTGATGATTTATAGCACTATCTATACGACGTTCATTGTGAGGTCTATACCGACCATCGGAGTCTCCATTACCCGTTCAAGCAAAAGGATCTTAATTTGCGGTAGCGGAGATGGTTAGAGTTGCTAAAATCCTATGATATCACCATATTATATCATCTGGGGAAGGCCAATATAGTGGCCAATGCATTGAGTAGAAATGTTGAGAGTATGGGCAGTCTGGCATATTTATCGGTAGTAGAGAGGCCATTAGCCATGGATGTTCAGGCTTTGGCCAATCAGTTTGTGAGATCGGATATTTCAGAGCACAACTGTATTATTGCTTGTGTTATAGCACAGTCATCATTGTTAGAGCGTATCAAGGATCGCCAGTTTGATGATTCCCACTTGTTGGTATTGAAAGATACGGAGCGGCGGGGTGGTGCTAAGGAGGTGGTGATTGGTGATGATGGTGTTATGCAGATTCAAGGTCGGATATGTGTTCCAAATGTAGAGTTGATCCTTGAGGAGGCTCACGGTTCACGCTATTCCATTCACCCAGGTGTCACGAAGATGTATTGCGACTTGAAACAGAACTATTGGTGGCGAAGAATGAAGAAAGACATCGTTTCTTATGTATCTCGGTGTTTGAATTGTCAACAAATGAAGTATGAGCATCAGAAATCGGGTGGATTGACTCGGAGATTGGAGATACATGAGTTGAAGTGGGAGCACATCACTATGGAATTTTTGGTAGGCTTACCACGGACCTTGAAGAAATATGACGCAGTCTGAGTTATTGTAGACCGGTTGACTAAGTTTGCACACTTCATTCCATTGGCGACTTCCTATTCTTCAGAGCAGTTGGCTCAGATTTACATCCAGGAGATTATCTGCCTACACGGCGTGACCATTTCCATTATTTTTGACCGAGGCATGAAGTTTACATCGCATTGTTTGGAGAGCTGTGCAACGTGAGTTGGGCACGCGAGTTGAGCTGAGCACAACGTTTCATCCTCAGACGGACGGACAGTCCGAGCGCACTATTCAGATCTTGGAGGACATGTTACGTACCTGTGTTATGGATTTCGAGGGTTCATGGGACCAGTTCTTACCTCTTGAAGAGTTTGCCTACAACAACAATTGCCAGTCGAGTATTCAGATGGCGTCGTACGAGGCACTATATCGGAGGCGATGTCGTTCGTCGATTGGTTGGTTTGAGCCTAGAGAGGCTAGGTTGTTGGGACTGATTTGTTTTGTGGGGCTATTGAGAAGGTTAAGGTTATTCTGCTCAGTCCAGGTAGAAGAGTTATGCGGACCAAAAAGGTCCGAGATGTAGCTTGTATGGTGGGTGAGAAGGTCCTCCTCCGAGTGTCGCTTATGAAGGGCGTGATGCGGTTTGGGAAGAAGGGAAAGTTGAGCCCGAGGTTTATTGGTCCATTTGAGATCTTGGAGAGGGTTAGAGAGGTTACTTATAGCCTTGCATTGCCTCCTAGCCTAGTAGGGGTACATCTGGTATTCCATATTTCCATGCTTTGGGAGTACCATGAGGATAGCTCGCATGTTCTAGACTTCAACACGGTTCAACTTGATGAAACTTTGGCCTATGAGGAGGAGTCAGTGGTTATTCTAGCTCGGTAGGTTCGAAAGTTGAGATCTAAGAGTTTTTCTTCTGTTAAAGTGCAATGGAGTGGTCATCCGATCGAGGCAGCTATGTGGGAGTCCAAGTCCGATATGTTGAGTAGATAACCCCACCCTTTTACCAATCCAGGTACTTTCTATGTCCGTTCGAGGACGAGCGTTCTTTTAGAAGTGGAGAATGTGACGATCCGATAGGTCATTTTGAGTACTATCCCTTATTTCTGTATTCTGAGAACTTTATTAGCTTCTTTTGATATTTTTTGATTTGCGTGCATGGTTCATATCATTTTTTGAAAAGTTTTTCGTCAAATTTTGAAGAAAAAGTGATTTTTGGCTTCAAATGATATTTTAGTTGACCACGGTCAACATTCTTGATAAACAGTCTCATATCGGTGTTTTAATAATTTCGGTAGGTTCGTATGTTATTTTGGACTTATACACACATCTGGTTAGTGTCCGGGGTGACCGAGCGAGTTTCGGCGTATTTTGTGAAAGATTATGAAAAATGAGTTTTCAAGTTGAAATCTTGAGTTTTGATGATCAATTCTTGGTATTTGATGTTATTTTGATCATTTGAGGTAGAGAGCAAGTTTATATGATGTTATTACACTTGTGTGCATATTTGGTTTGGAGCCCGAGGAGCTTGGGTGAGTTTCGGATGCGTTACAGGTGAGTTTGGATGGTTTGAGGACTACTGGTGTCTTTCCAATTGTGGTATCTATTGCAGATCTCGCAATTGTGAGGTCTTGCTCGCAATTGCGAACCCCGCTTTTGCGAACAAGTGTTCGCATTTGCGATGCTGGGCTGGTGGGCTGGAACTTCGCTTTTGCAAAGAAAAGTTTGCATTTGCGAGCTAGGTTGAGACCGCATTTGCGATCTCAGAGTCACATTTGTGACACAATGTCTTTGGGGTGGAGGGGGATGAGCTTCGCATTTGCAAAGTGGTTATCCGCATCTGCGAAGGGGGATAGTTCACATTTGCGAACGAAATGTCACATTTGCGACTTAGCGGGTCCTGATGCACGATCGCATTTGCGATCAGTGTGTCACATTTGCAGGCATGTTCGCAAATGCGACACCTGCAGCTGCGGGACTTAGCTCATTTTACACCATTTCTCAACCCTAAATACTCTAGAGGCGATTTTTCATGAATTTCTTCTTTCCAAAATCATTGGTAAGCAACTCTAATCTACTTTCTTTCAATTCTCCATTACTTTTCATGAGTTTTTAACATCAAATCTAGGATTTCCATAGTAGAAATTAGGGATTTGGGTAGAATTTAGGAATTTTGTAAAATTGAGATTTAGACCTCAAATTGAGGTCAAATTTCAAAACAAATCACATAATCGAGCTCAGAGTAAAATGGGTAATCGGGTTTTGGCCCGAATCTCGAGTTTTGACCAAGAGAGCTCGGGGTTGACTTTTGTTGACTTTTTTCTCTTTCATTACAGATCAAATCTTTTTCACTCGTGGGTAGTTTCTAAAACTTATTTTAAATTATTTGAACTATATTTAGCTAGATTTTATTGGTTTGGAGGCTAACTCTAAAGTAAAGGTCGTGGTTGAGTATTTATTTGGTTGCAGAAAGAGGTAAGTGTCGTGGTTAACCTTGACTTGAGGGAATTAGGACTTGATTGGTTTATTTGCTACTTGACTTATGTGTGGGGACGACGTATATGCAAAGTGACGAGTGTATATGCGTAGTCACAAGTTAAGCATGCGGGTTCGGATATGTATCTATTGTTTTCAATTATTTCATGCCTTCATTTAATCCATGTTATTATTTGTTAAATGCTTTAATTGTTAATTATAGTTACTTGTTAAATTCATGCTTTATTTGTTACATGCTTTAATTGCTAAATGTTACCATGTCCCCGTATCTTTATCTATTGTCTGTCTTTACTTGCTTTGTGATTTAGTATGTTGTTAGATAGCTACTTTTATATGCTTTATGACTTTAATTATGTAATTTCCTTTAATGTGTTTTATTTTGTGATACGCCGTAGTTGGTTGTAGCTTATACATGTATTTGATATTATTTGGGATCGGGTTGTGTGCCGCAACAGTTATTGATATTATTGTGTGGGATCAGATTGCACGCCATAACGATTGTTGTTGTTATTATTTGGAATCGGGTTGCACGCTGTAATGGTATTTCTATATTTATATTGTGGATCGGGTTGCGTGCCGCAATAGAGAAGACATTATTTGTTTATATATTTGTGGATTGGGTCGCGCGCCGCAATGGAGAATAAATTATTTGTTTATATATTTGTGGATCGGGTTGCCCGCCGTAACGGAGAAGACATATTTAACTGTTTTAAGCGGTTGTTTTTCGTATCCGGGTTATATTGAGCATTGAGCTAGATGTTATTCATAATCCCTCTATTATGTAATTTCTGTTTTAGTTTCCATGTTATATTTGTTTTCTTTGTTTTGTTGTTATTTCATTATATTCGTACATGTTTTAGTGAGTGCCTTGTTATATCCTCTTCACTACCTCGTCGAAGTTAGGCTCGACACTTACAGAGTACATAGGGTCGGTTGCACTCATGCTACACTTCTGCACTTCTTGTGTTGGTCCCAACAACAGTTAGAGGAGACTTGCTCGGATTAGCTGATCACGGAGACTTGAGGTATAGTTGCCCGATGTCCGCAATCCTGAAGTCCCCTTCCCTATCAAGTTTGATGTTTATCTTATTTCAAACAGTTGTACTTTCATTCAAACTTTGGTTGTAGTACTGTTAGAATGCTCATGTACTTTTGACACCAGATTTCGGGGTTTGATAGTCAGCGTTTGAAGTTATTATATTTGTTTCTTTTTAAAACTCCACAACTTTATTTCTTATTAAATTGCTTTTAAATTTAGTTTTAAAATGACTAATTGTGTACTAATGTTGGCTTGCCTAGCAAGTGAATGTTAGGCGCCATCATGTCCCCGAGGTTGAAATTCCGGGTCATGACATGGCCATCAATAGTTTTTTGAATTAGTTACTCCATGTGTGTTGTAGTGCTATGAAGTTTTTCACTACCTCTTCTAGTCCATATTGTACTTTACCCCTACTAGAAGATCTTTTTGGGAAATTTTCCCTAGATGGTCGTGGTGCATGTCTAGGACTCCGGTCATCCGGAGTTCCTCCTATTGGTAAACTATGGTTCACTTGTTGAGGAAGATCAGTTAGTTGGTTTTTAATTTCAGATATTGTATTCATTTAAATAATAGTTAACAAGTGACGATCTAAATCAAATCAAAAGAACTGCTGAAAAATCAGTTTTGTTTTGAAATGAATGCTAAATTGCTTGGGCACAATGGTGGGCGTCAAACTGTTAACCCAAAATTTATTTATTAAGCTAAATCAGTTAAAATTTTAAAATTAGGCCGGAAGCCATCATCTTACTTCACATGTACTGATCTTTGTGAATAGGGAATAGATAAGTAAATTAAGCAGATAATTGCAAATGAGAATAGTACGAAAGTTATAAAAGAGAAAGAGCTTCGTATTAATATTCTTTCGTAGGCTGAGAACAACTGAATATGGAGCTCGGGCCAAATTTAGGGGTGGGCATAATATCGGTTGAATGAAAAAAACCGGCCGAACCATGAATTTCGATTTTCGGTTTTGGTTTAATCGGTTATTCGGTCGGTGCACGGTTTTTAAATTTTAAAATTTCGATTTTTCGGTGCGGTTTACGGTTTTGATGTTTCGGTTAAACCAAAAAATCAAAATTTTGGGTATTAGTTGAGAAAAATAGGTTTGAACATATGGGGCTCTTTTGAGAGTCCAAAACTTATTACCCATATGAAGGCGGAAGTCCAATAATCCAATACCCATTTGAAGCCCACCCAATTTACCCAAACCTAATTACCTAAGACTTAGTCTTACCGATACATTCCCATTTCCCAAACCTAAATCAAAAATTAAATTTAGGGTTCCTCTGTGCGACTGCTGCCTTCTTCCTCATCTCTGTGCAACTGCTGCCTTCTTCTTCAGCTCGACTGTGACGCCTTCTTTCTCAGCTCGTCGCTCATCCTTCTTCCTCAGATTAGTGTGACTTCTTTTGAGTTCTAAGTTCCTTTTCTCTATTCCTCAGCTCATTCGATTTTGGTAAAAATTTCTTGTGTTGATTATTCCGCTAAGTTAAAGTCAGCATATAACTTTCTTCTATTGATCTCTTTCTATGCTACGTCATTTTGTTAAATATGAACATGGACTTGACTTTCTGTAATTTTTCGCTAAGTTATTTTGACGTTTCATTAATCTCTGAGCAATTTTCGGTAGCTGCTGTATTCTATTTGGACGTGAAATCCTGCTAGTGGATTAATTGTTATTTTGTTCATGTTGCTACTAGAAACAGTAGTAGTGGGCTACTTTAAGAGAAATTGAATCCGATAATTAACAATAGAACTCTGTTCCAGTACAGCTAGATTAGTATTTATTTATTCCAGGATTCTCTAGATTAGAGTAGCTGAAAGCACTCAATCCGCATTAATGCGTCCAAACCATATAAGCCAGACTTGATTTAGAACAAAGTTTCTCGCATTTTATGACCACTGGAAGTAAATCCAAGATATAAAAATTTTGAACCGTTAATAATCGGAAAAATAAACCAGAAATAACCGAACCGAACTTTGAAAAAACCGTATCGAACCGTAAATACTTTGGTTTGATTTGGTTATTAATATTATAAAACCGAAAACCGATAAACCGAAATTTATTTTCATAATAACCGACCGAACCGACCGACGTCCACCCCTAGCCAAATTAATACAATAACAATGTGAGTATAAAGATTTTAATGGGGTATAGTTGGGTGAGAGGGAGTATTTATAGTATAGACTAATGTAACTATTCCCCAAGATCACGCCTGCCTGTTATGAATATTAACGGCTCGTTCTAATATGTTATACTTAGTGGATTGTTAACTGTTCAGGAGTTAATGTTGAATCCCAAATACTTGAAAACTTGTTGATTTGACTTATAGGCACAATGATCATCTTTGGGTTGATACTAGTTGATCTTGGTACATATAATCCGGGAGGTTCGCCTCCTTCTGGTTTAGTTATTTTAAGAAGTTTTGTGTGACTTCAAGCTGACTAAGCATCATTTGTCACGTGTGAACTATTGTATTGTCCACGTGATACATATGTATTCTACCAATATATAATTCATGGGTCAAAAACAATGTTTATATTAATTGTCGATTAAATTTGTTGATTCACTTGATGCAAATATCAAAACTAAAATTTTATAATCACTGAGACCATCAGAAACACAATTTTTCCATAAAAAAAAAAAAGAAAAATGAAAGAAAGATTAGCATGCAATCCTTTTGCACATGAGTGATAGTAATCTTGCCTAATCTCCCATTATTCTTTTCGTGACAAAGATATACAATTTATTCACGTGAGCACCCTTTTTTCTGTCAAGAAATGGGATTTAAAATTTATTTCAGTTGCTTTCTTCTTAGTTTTGTGTTTTCGTTATCATCCCTGTTAAGTTTCATTCAAAACATAGCGTTGAAAAGTTGATTTGAAAAAAGTACTAGCATGATAAGAAAGTTCTCTAATCATACGAAACTAAATGTGTGTAAAGATACACTAAAGTATTGAAAGAATAGTGCAATGTCCAAGCAATGGTTTTATACATGCAAAAGTTTTAATATATCTAATTTAAAAACAAAAATCGTCAAAATCAAATTCAAAGGAAATTACTGTTAGAGATAAATACTACTTCTTGCAATGTTTAATTATACATGAAAGTCAATAATTTTTTTAGAACTTCTTTTAACTGTAAAATTATATAATTAAGTATAAAATGAGAGATTAAAAGTTAAATTAGTTGTAAATAGAAATTATATTTTTTTCAAAAGAAAAAAGAATTGCATAAAACAGGACAAAGGAAAATAAAATAAACAGGGATAGTAACAAAACAATGAAAAGAAGAAGGCAGAGAAATGAAGAGGAGAGTAATCATTAAGGGAGATAGAGGGTGTGTTTGGTATAATGGAAAATATTTTCCGTAGAAAATGTTTTTTAAGAAAATATTTTATTGGAAAATAAGTAGTAATCTTACTTATTTTTCGGTGTTTGGTACGCAAATTAAGAAAAATAACTTCTCAAGAGTATTCATAAATTATAATTTAGATACAATAAACACGAAACCATAAACTTTCGAACCAACAACCTTTCGAACTCACAAATTTCATAAACTTCTGAAAAGCTAAACTTTCGAATCCGCAAACTTTTAAACTCGTAAACTCTATAATTTTTAAACCCGCAAACTTTCAAACACATAAACCTCCGAACTCATAACTTTGGAACTCGTGAAATTTCGAACCTACAAACTAAAAAATAAAAAAACTAGAACTGGAAATATAATTTTTTTTTTTTTGCGGGGGTTGGTGCAGAAAACAGAAAATTAAAAATAAAAAAATAATTGCGGGGTAAAGGTGAGTGAGTGGTGTAGAAAAACGAAAAAATAAAAAATAAAAAAATGTAAAAAAATATTTTTTGAGGGTTGTGGGGTGGGGTTGGGTGGTTCAAAAAAATGAAAAAATAGAAAATTAAAAATACTAATTTTTTTTTTTATTTGCGGGGATGAGGTGGGTGAATGGCACAAAAAAAGAAAAAAAAATATTAAAATTGAATTTTTTGAAAAATGTTTTACTTGTTATAAAATAAAGACAGTAAAGTAGAGACAAGTATAGAGAGAAACTGATATATTATTCAAACTTCAAACTTATGTACATAATGAACTGAATTCTCCTCTATTTATAGAAGAAAGGAAGCTGCTGTGTAAGCTGCTACTGCAAGCTGCTGTGTAAGCTACTACTGCAAGCTGCTGTGTAAGCTGCTTGTAAGCTGCTGCTGCAAGCTGCTTGTAAGCTGCTGTGTAAGTTGCTTGTAAGCTGCTACTTTAAGATGTTGTACCACATATAGATAATCTTCTACCATGGGTAATATTTATCCATAACGGAGTACCGAAAGGATAAGCTTCTTCAGGAGGCTTATTTCCAAT
>AWOL01S0037207.1:76849-105167 GCA_000715115.1 Nicotiana otophora | reverse complement strand
TTATTCAAACTTCAAACTTATGTACATAATGAACTGAATTCTCCTCTATTTATAGAAGAAAGGAAGCTGCTACTGCAAGCTGCTGTGTAAGCTACTACTGCAAGCTGCTGTGTAAGCTGCTTGTAAGCTGCTGTGTAAGCTGCTTGTAAGCTGTTGTGTAAGCTGCTTGTAAGCTGCTACTTTAAGATGTTGTACCACATATAGATAATCTTCTACCATGGGTAATATTTATCCATAACGGAGTACCGAAAGAATAAGCTTCTTCAGGAGGCTTATTTCCAATAGAGTACTAAATGAACATCCATAATATAATATATTCATAACATTACTAATTTTTTCTAGGGAAATTATTTTTTCCTAATTATAGAAAAATGTGTAAAAATGTTTTCCAAACTATTTTGCGGCGTCATACCAAACACAGCCCAGAATCTCTCACCTTAATTAGATGTTTGGAATTAGGGCTAATTAGTGAAGCTTACGCAATATCAAATGCAGATAGAGACTTCACCAGTGAAGGCAGCAGAGACCGACGAGTCACGTAAGCAGCAGCATGATAATACTACTATAAAAGCCAATATTCTCTCTCCTCCCTCGCCTCCATCACTTTCAAGCGCCTTTTGCATATTGAAGAAGAAATCTCAGGTTTGTTTGTCTTTTTTCTTCCTCTGTATAAAGCTGATTCGTCTTTCATTGTGTATGTGTGTGTGTGTGTGTGTGTTCCTCAGATCTGACATTTTCCTCTCTGATTTCGTTTTCAGTGCATCCATCTCGTTCAGTCACCAATTACGAGACGATACGACAGAACAAAAGACAAGACTCGTCCCCATTTGATTCACAGGTTAGCCCTTTTTTGCTCATAATAATTACATACACGTCCGTTTATTTGATTGCATTATCTATTGCTGAGTGGATTTAGTTGTTTCAGTTTTGCCCTATTTGGGTCGGTGGATGCCACAGCATTCATGTGATTTAAACTTTCCTATTTCCTTTTTGTTTTATTTGTCAGCTGATTTCATTATTGGCCCTGGCTTGGTGGGGTTGAAACGTAAAAAGGTCTTGTTTTTGGATGTCTGCAAGACCCACCCTGGTGTATTTGGGAGAATTCGCCATTAAATTTGCTGCCTATTGTTCCAGGATAAAGTGAGTGAAGGCTTAAGTCTTAACCAATAAGCTCGAGCTTTCCACGGGTGAGCAAAAATGCTCTTTGGATGGTCTATCTGTGAATGATATTAGGGATTTGATTTGCTTATTGAGGTTTTAGTTTCATTCTTTCCAATGCCTTTCCGGCGGTGGAAGTATTTATGACTTCCGTCAAACCATTGCTGTTACTGTCTGAGCCTTCTTTTGAACCAGAACCTCGTCCTTACGATCAACACTATTCTTCTTCTCTTGTGAGTAAGAAGGACTTTCATTCAGCCGAGCTTCAGTCTCACCAGCCACATTCATCAGAATCCCCCCGAAGGATAGGAAACGCCTCGTATCGTGGAGTGGAACGGAGGACCATTGGCATGACAAAGCATCTTTTGAAATATCCCGTGATTCATCTAGGGTGGCTTCATCTGGAGCAGCATCCACCCGTGATTCGTCTTTGTCTAGGGCTTCTTCTCGCGTCCAGGATAAGCTGAACACATCTCAGAGGCTTCTTCAGAAAAGCATGCAGTTGGAGGATAGCTTATTACATGGAAGTAACCCTAGGTTGATCCATGTTAATGATCCAAAAAAGACTAATGATAAGTTTGATTTCTGTGGAAATGAGATCAGAACTAGCAAGTATACAGTAATAACTTTCTTGCCGAAGAACCTATTCATTCAGTTTCATCGGGTTGCCTATTTATACTTTTTAGCTATCGCTGCTCTGAATCAGCTTCCACCTCTTGCTGTATTTGGGAGAACTGTGTCTCTGTTTCCTCTTCTGTTTGTGCTTTCTGTGACAGCTATAAAAGATGGTTATGAGGATTAGCGGAGACACAGATCAGATAGGAACGAGAATAACCGGGAGGCTCTAGTACTTCAATCTGGGGGGAAGTTTCAGTTAAAAAGATGGAAGAAAATCCGGGCTGGTGAGGTTGTGAAGATCCTTGCTAATGAGACTATTCCCTGTGACATGGTGTTGTTAGGAACCAGTGATCCTAGTGGAATTGCTTATATTCAGACAATGAATCTTGATGGTGAATCAAACTTGAAGACAAGGTATGCTAGGCAAGAAACAACTTCATTAGTGTGTGAAGGGGAGACGATTTCGGGAGTTATTAGATGTGAACAACCTAACAGGAACATTTATGAATTCACGGCCAATATGGAGTTTAATGGGCATAGATTTCCGCTCAGCCAATCGAATATCATATTGCGTGGTTGCCAGCTGAAGAACACAGAATGGGCAGTTGGAGTAGCGGTTTATGCTGGGCAAGAGACTAAAGCTATGTTGAACAGCACTGCGTCTCCATCTAAAAGAAGCAGGCTGGAAACATATATGAACCGGGAAACCCTTTGGCTGTCTATTTTCCTTTTTGTGATGTGCTTGGTTGTAGCAATTGGGATGGGTCTATGGTTGAAGCGCCATGAGGAACAGCTTGATACCTTGCCTTATTACAGAAGAGTTTACTTTGAAGAAGGAAAACATGGCAAACAGTATAAGTACTATGGGATTCCTATGGAAACATTTTTCTCCTTTTTGAGTTCGATCATAGTTTTCCAGATAATGATACCTATATCTCTTTATATCACCATGGAGTTAGTTCGCTTGGGACAGTCGTATTTCATGATTGGAGACAGGCATATGTATGATATTAACAGTAATTCTAGGTTTCAGTGCAGATCCCTAAATATCAATGAGGATTTGGGTCAGATTCGCTATGTTTTTTCAGATAAAACAGGAACACTTACCGAAAATAAGATGGAATTCAGAAGAGCTAGTGTGTGGGGAAAAAGTTATGGGAGATCCCTTTCTGCTGCCGATGCATCAGTAAACACAGATATTGGAGGTATGCTAACTGTATACTATATTTTTCTAAACATAGTTTGGATCTTTGACTTGTATAACTGGATGGGTTGGATCTTTGAACCTGCATAACTGGAGGATTATCATGATCAGACAATGTAACGAAAATTTTGTAGAATGCTTATGTATTTTCCCTATTAGGGACTTCCAGAAATAAGAACAGGAAAAAGGGTACAAGAAGGAAAAGTAATTAACAGGAAAACTAGAAACGGAAAAGTGAAGTCAGTCCATTTGTGCAAACATGCAGAAATTGTTAGTTTTAATGTTGTTAATATCTGATATTCTTGATGTCACTGTTTCGTCAGATGGCTTATGCTTCATTCTCTTGACAGTACTGTCCTTTTGTCTCAATGAAATGCTTGGAATATTTTTCATTGCAGCTTCTGCTGATTATAATATTTGTTGGCGTGAGTCACAGTTATAGAATGTAGACTGCTCAACAATGTTAAGAGAAAAATTTGTAACTTTGCCTATCTGCCAAGAAGAATTATATGTACCTGATGTAGTCGGATTGGATCTTTCTTGAATGCTATTGCCGTCACATTATGGTTTATTAGATACCCAAATGAGCTTATTGGCTGTGAAAGCACACTTATGCAATTCTTGCATGAATTTATCATTTATTTAGTAAGAGCTTTTTTATCATTGTCATTCATTAGTGTGTGTTCCCACCCTCAGATACCAAGCAGTTAATTTATTTAACAATTTACACGGCGACAATGAGATTTAAATTTATTTTGTTCTCATTGTTTGGATTTATTAGTTTATGACACTACAAAATGTATTCCTATTCCATGTAAGATGTGTTAAGCTGCTTCACTGTCTTTGCTTGCTCATTCTGATGCACTCAATCTTTATTTATTTTTATAAGTCTGATGCACTCAATATTTATTTCTTTACATTATTGTAACTCCTTCAAAAATTATGTCCTGAAATGAATAATTGCTGCTATATGTTTCATATTGTAAAAGGTTGATCTCCTGCCGGTTGATAGTACATTGCTACTTTAACCAATGGAATACTCTCTTTTCATAAGTGCCTTTTCACTTATTTTTTAGTTATTCTTTTTCTCGTGTAGCATCTATTTTGCTATATCTTGTCAACCTAAAACGGTGTATTTGTCCTCTTGTATTACCTACATAAGCAACAGTCATGGTTCCCTATGCCTTATGGGGGGTTTTCTTTCTCTTCTCGAAAGAATAATCACTAGTTTGACCATAAGTTATTTGCAAGAACAGACTGTTTAGTTGTGTTTGTAGTTGCTGTTCTTTTTGTATATTCTAATGTCCATAATTCCGCAGTGTAGAGCATGTAATATGTTCATGCATGGCTTTGTATATCAACTGATAATAAGGAGCCAGCTGCATTCTTTGTTTGGTTCTTCCTTTTGAGGTTTTGTTTTCACTTAAATATGCTTGTGCACCGAAGCAAATAGTTATTCTTGTAATGATGTGCAGAAGAACCAATCCAACATCCTTCGAGTCGAAGAAAGTTAACTATCAAATCAGAAGTTCCAACTGATGTTGAACTAATGCAATTGTTACATGCCAAGCTAGACGGAGAAGAGAGGATTGCTGCAGACGAGTTTTTTTTGACGTTGGCAGCATGTAATACCGTGATTCCTATTCCTACCAAAAGTTGTTCATGTGGTATACAGAACAATGTGGACGACACTGACATCACCATTGAGTATCAAGGTGAATCTCCTGATGAACAAGCACTAGTAGCTGCTGCATCTGCTTATGGGTATACATTGTGTGAGCGGACATCTGGTCATATTGTGACTGATGTCAAGGGTGAGAAACTAAGGTACATGACTGTTTCACTTCATGTTTATTGTTTGGTGCTAGTTGCCCTAGGGAATCTTTTAGAACTTGTCAATGAAATAGTATTGATTACTATTGTAAGTGTTAGTGATGCATGCTATCTATAGCATTGTGACTTTTCCATCCACATTCACACATTGGTTTCTTCTCTTGCTTTCCTCTTGGTAATTTTGGTAATTTGCTTAAGTATAACTTCTTAGGCGTTGGAAATGCGGACTAATTTTTGGCTGGTGCAGGTTGGATGTCTTAGGACTTCATGAGTTTGACAGTGTGCATAAAAGAATGTCTGTTGTTATTAGATTCCCAAATGATTCTGTAAAAGTTTTGGTCAAAGGGGCTGATACTTCAATGTTTAGCATTTTAAGCAAAGAGCATGAAACTCATGAACACATAAAGAATACCACTCATACTCATTTGAATGAGTACTCCTCTGAAGGACTGCGAACCCTTGTGGTCGCTGCAAGGGACCTTACAGGAGAAGAACTTGAGGAGTGGCAATGCTTGTATGAGGATGCTAGTACAACTTTGAATGACAGATCAGCAAAATTACGCCAAACAGCATCTCTAATCGAGTGCAATTTAACTCTACTTGGCGCCACTGCAATAGAGGACAAACTACAAGAGGGTGTACCAGAAGCTATTGAGTCTTTGCGGCAAGCAGGAATAAAGGTTTGGGTTCTTACTGGAGATAAGCAAGAAACTGCAATTTCAATTGGTTTGTCTTGCAAACTCTTGACCTCTGACATGCACCAGATCATCATTAATGGCTCTTCAGAAAATGAATGCAAAAGGTTATTGTCAGACGCCAAGGCCAAATATGGCGTGAAGCCCGCAAGTTGTGATAATCGGATCTTAAAATTGCAGAGAGAAGCAGAAAATGGTTATCATGAAATTCCAGAGGGCACAAAGTCATATAAATTACCGCAGCAGCTTGCGGGAGAGGAAGGAATTTCTGTTGGACCTCTAGCACTCATAATTGATGGGAATAGTCTTGTGTATATCTTGGAGAAAGATCTTGAGTCTGAGGTAATCATCCTTTCTAAAGCTTCATTCTTGATGAGAGTCATCTTGTTGGTTCCTTATTTTGTTTAGAAAAAGAGAGTATATATCTTGTTGACACATTAGCCTTTTACCTTTCGATGTACATTGAGAGCCATTATTTGTGATTGTCATCCTGTCACAGCTCTTCGATCTTGCGACTTCATGTAAAGTTGTGCTTTGCTGTCGCGTTGCCCCTTTGCAGAAGGTTGGAATTGTTGATCTAATAAAGAGCCGCACTGATGATATGACACTAGCCATAGGTGATGGTGAGTTAGCTATATATTATTAGGTGTTTTCTGCATATGTTAAATGATATATATATTGTCAGAATTTTGTCCGATGCGAAAAGAGCTTGTTTGTATGAATTATATAGATGAGGTTTTGTGGTCATCTTTGGGGATGTTATGTTTTTAAGGTTTTTCAAGTGCATGCACAACTGTTTTCCTGGTCTAATTTTGAAACTTCTCAGGGGCTAACGATGTTTCAATGATCCAAATCGCGGATGTTGGTGTTGGAATATGTGGTCAAGAAGGGCGCCAAGCTGTGATGGCATCAGACTTTGCTATGGGACAGTTTCGATTTCTGAAGCGTTTGCTTCTTGTGCATGGACATTGGAATTACCAGCGTGTTGGTTATTTGGTTCTTTACAACTTCTACCGCAATGCTGTTTTTGTTTTCATGCTTTTCTGGTAGGCTTCTTCTCCTTCTAACTTTCTGTTACAGATCTTTCTATAGGATATCGGTGTTATCAAAAGCAAAAAGCGCAAAAAAAGCTCTAAGGTTTGTTGGGGCAGCTCTAAGGTTTGTTGGGGCTTTAAGCGCAAAGCGCAAATAAAGCGTGGGCTTTAAGGAAGAAAGGCGCAAATGGAGAAAAACTACAAATATGTATGTGCAGTCCAAGAGTAATATCTATAAGCATGAATACCAAATATATGGACAAAGAAATTGAAGAAAATTTACGATAAAGTGAAATATCAATTGTTTAATATCGCGTCTTCCGGATTACGCTCGTTAGCTAGGAAAAGTATGCCTTAGAGCCTTGATGACAACACTGAAGCGCCCGTTAAGCAAGGCAAAGCGCTCAACATATTTTGAGCCTCGCTTCAGGGCTTAAGCGCGCCTTTGATAACACCGTAGGATATTTGTGCAAAAATCCCCCCCCCCCCCCCCCCCCCCCCTCCCCAAAGTCCCCAAACAAATGAGTAAGAAAGGTTAAAGAAAAAAAAAAAAGAACACATCTGAGGTCATGTACATCACAACCTGGAAAAGCTCCATGGAAATGTCATCTGCAAACAAGGGCTGGGGCTTCAGTGCTGCTATAAGCTCTTGATTTAAAGTTATAAATATGGTACATCTTGTGGGAAATTGAAAAAGGAATAATAGTGGCAGAGTTCCAGTGAGATCTCACAGGTAGCTTTCTGCTTAAAAGGGTACCAGGGGAAGTGGCAATATTTTGTTTAAGTGGTGATTTGAGTGATAAGCGGGGTGGGCATACATATGGTTATGTGTTATGTGTAAAGTGTAAAATAGTGTATAATGGCCTGTGGGTGTCGAGAATTCCAGGGAAGTGATGATATCTGTTCAGATGGGGTGTGAGGCAATTCTAAAGGCTTGCAACCAACAAAGGGGAGGAAAGTTTAGCTGTTTCAGACTTTCAGTACATGTAAGGAGTCTGGTCAAACATATCAATCATGTATTGTCAAGCTTTTATAAGACTTTGAGGTTGCTGTCCCAGGTAATTGGTGTGAGCCAGTTTATGCTAGCTGGCAGTCGAGTCACATTTAGAGGACAATGAAAATATATCTTATTTGTATGCATTCTGGAAACCTGAGCTTGGTTTACTAAATCCGCTATTGTTATCATGCATTATAGTTACTATGGTTTGAATTTCTTCTCATATCTCCTAGAATGTGATTTGCAGTTTGAAGAAACACAATATGAAACAGGTATCTGAACGTATTTGTCCTGTAATCTGTTGTCTGTAGGTACATATTGTGCACAGCTTTTTCTGCAACTTCTGCATTAACAGATTGGAGTAGTATGTTTTATTCTGTCATCTATACTTCCGTTCCTACAGTAATTGTTGGTATTCTGGACAAGGACTTAAGTCATAAGACACTACTTAAGTATCCTAAACTCTATGCTGCTGGCCACAGACAGGAAAGTTACAATATGAAACTCTTCTGGGTCACCATGATTGATACAGTTTGGCAGAGCGTTGTTCTTTTTTATGTACCACTATTCACTTATCATCAGAGCGATGTTGACATATGGAGTATGGGTAGCTTGTGGACAATTGCAGTAGTGATCCTTGTCAACATTCACTTGGCAATGGACATACAGCGCTGGGTAATATATACTCATATGGCAGTGTGGGGGTCAATTATTATCATATATGTCTGTTTGGTGGTGCTGGACTCTATACCTGTCTTCCCTAATTATGGGTTAGTATTAACGCTGAAGTCCTAATATATTACATCTAAACGTTCTTTACATTTAGATTAAGAGGTCTATGATGTAACATAATTTTTCTGTCTTCTGCAGTACAATTTATCAGCTGGTGAAGTCACCTACGTACTGGCTCTTAATTTTGCTTATTATAGTTATGGCTCTGCTTCCTCGCTTTATTCTCAAAGTTATGCACCAAATTTTCTGGCTGTCGGACATCCAGATAGCTAGAGAAGCAGAGATATCGAGGAAAAGACCTAGCCATTCGAGGTCTAGATCAGGTCACGGTGAAAGCTAATATGTGCTGTCTACATTGCCAATCACCCAATTAGATATAGCTTCCGTTGGGTTTGCCTGGTGCTTGGCTTCCCGTCGTATTCAGGTTTAGAAGTTGCAGGTATGTCACCACTCCCTAACAAGGGAATCGAACATTTAACTATTTAACTATTTACGATGTCTCCCACGGGGATGGAAATCAAAATCGGGCAGGATTTGCTCAATCAAATTCGATCTTACCCGATCTAAGGTTTACCATCTCTCTGTCCTCGTGCATCTTTTCAAATTGGCCAAAGGAAAATCAAAAGAATGCTTATAGTGTATCCATTACCGGATAAAACTACATTTTCTTGTAAAAAGATAATCTTTCCATTGTTTAAAAGGAAAAAAAATAAAATAATTGTTAGGTGCTTTTAGAATGGAAATGACAGTTAAAAAGGGGTCAGTATTTTAGGGAAGATATCTTTCTCATGATGTGAAACTTACCGATGCCATTTTCCATCCCCTATTTTTGTCATGCTGCACCCCCGAGTTGTCTCTGATATAAGAGCAGAGAACTAGTCTTTAGAGATAGCGCAAAGTGTTTAGGACAAAGGTTGCTTAACACTAACATATCTCGCTCATGCTTCAGATGAGGTACACACGTAAGAAAAGATCTGGTGGAGTCACCATTTGACTGAAAGAAAAGGGAAGAGATGTTGACAATATTGGGCCTCAGCCACATTAACATTTGATTTGAAGACATACCCGACCCATTTGTATAGTTACTGGCCCAGTTGTATTAAGTGGCCCATCTGTATTTTTCATTTGGGTGTATTGTATATGTGTAATCAGAAGTTTCTAAACACAGTTGAGGTCAATTCATTTTTATTTCTTTCGGATATTTCCACGCCTCCTTTTCTCTCTCTTTCTCTCAGATTAGGTTTCATATTCTTCTCACTTCTCTCTCGGTTATGGGTTAATCTGTCCACATTAACATGGTATCAGAGCCTAGAATCGATCGATTCTAACTCCGCTCTATCAATCGATTCTAACTCCGCTCAGCAACAATTTTTTTGGGTTTGATTTTTCTGTGAATTGTTTTTGAGCGATTTAGCCTCGATACAAGTTCTTGTTATGCGATGGTTTAGCAGGAACTTCTCATGATATTTCTGAGGTAAAATTTTGGTGGTTCGAGATTTGTGTTCTCTGGTGGTTCGAGGTCTACCGATTGGATGTATGTTGCTGTGTTTTTCGGTTAATTTCAAGGCCTTACTTCTTTAGGTTGCAGAGAAAGACGGTAATCTCTATTATTAACCATTGTTCACGCTCAGTGTTGGCAAATTCTGTCAGTTGCTTACATTTTGTAAAATATACCTAATTAGGGTTTTACCATGGGTAGTCCTGATGTTAGCTCAACTTCTACTGCTGATGGGTTTGATGACTTTACTGTTCCCCCTTCTCACCCATTTTATGTTTATCCCTCGGATAATCCAGTTACTCACCTGGTATCCCCACCTTTTGATGGTAGTGGTTTCGTTGTTTGGCGTAAAAACATGCTGACTGCATTGTCTGCTAAAAACAAGTTAGGTCTTATAACTGGTAGAGTCCCAAAGCCCCAATTCCATTCCCCATACTATCGGTTCCGGGAACGATGTAATGACATGGTCATTGCATGGATAACAAATTCATTGTCTAGAGATATAGCCAATAGTGTGATGTGTTTTGATAATGCCAAGGATATGTGGGCTGATATTAATGAAAGGTTTGGTACCTCAAATGGCTCCAAATATATTCAAATTCAGGGGGAAGTTAGTGTTACATCTCAGGGGTCTTTGGACATTGCCACTTATTTCACCAAACTAAGGGGTCTCTGGGATGAACTTAATACTGCATATGCAGGACCAGTTTGTTCTTGTGGAGCTTTGCCTAAATTCATTGAAGAACAGAAAATCTACCAATTTCTTAGTGGGTTAAACGAGTCCTACTCTACATGCAAAAGCAATATCCTGATGATGCCATCTCTCCCTTCTTTGAGCAAAGCCTATTCCATGCTTTAACATGGTGAGAAGCAAAAAGAAACTTCTGCTCCTCTTCCCAGCTTCTCTAATGATTCTGCTTCGTTCAATGTTTCAACTGGACATATGAATTATCATAGGGCTTTCCATCAACGGGTACAATTTGACACAAAAAGAGATTTTACTTCCACCTCAAATCTTTCTTGTAAGTATTGTAAGAAGACTGGACACTGTTGATAAGTGCTACAAGCTCCATGGCTTTCCCCCTGACTTCAAATTTACCAAGAACAAGAGGTCTGCTGCATGTGTTCAGTCTGAGGCTCCTCTTCCCGATTCTGCCCCTTCTAGCCATGGTCCTTCTGAAGTTCCTGGTCATGGATTCAGTAAAGAACAATATCAACACCTTATGAATTTGTTCCAGCAAGTTCACACCTCTCTTGCCTTCCACCATGAGAATAATGTTGTTGACAACATTGGTTTTGCAAATTTTGCAGGTGTGTACAATCACCCTGAAGTACATTCTAGTTCTTTTCATGCATGTGCTGTTTCAATTTTAGGTTTAAACCCTTGGATCATAGATTCTGGTGCCACCAATCACATGACACCACATAAACATTTTCTACACAATCTTCAGCCATTAGTTTCTCCTTTTCTGATAACTTTACCAAATGGATATAAAGTTAAAGTTATATCTACTGGATCTTTAGTCCTTAGAACAGATATCATATTACATAATGTTATTTTAGTTCCTTCTTTTCTTTTCAACTTGATTTCTGTGCACAAATTGCTTCTTCAGTTTCAATGTCTTGCAGTCTTCAGCACTTCTACTTGTATTTTACAGGGCCTTTCTCTGAGGAGGCCTCTGGAAATTGGTAAGGCTGCAAATGGACTGTACTTCTTGTATCCAGCTGATCCACAACTTTCTACTCCTGTTCCTTGTTGTGTTTCTAATTCCGTTCATAGTAGTGTTTCTGCTCCTGTTTTCAATTCTTCTGAAACTTCTGTAATTCATAGTTCCACTTGTAATCCACCTACTGTTGCTAATAAAAGTGATTTGTTTTGGCATCAAAGGTTGGGTCATATTCCTTTTGCCAGAATGAAATCTATTTCTTTTTTGTCTGATAAAATTTCATCTAAACAACCATTCTTATGCACTGTTTGTCCTATGGCTAGACAACAGAGATTACCATTTCATGATAGTATTATCAATTCATCTGTTCCTTTTCAACTTGTTCACATTGATATTTGGGGTCCCTGCAATACCTCCACTTACAATGGCTTTAGATATTTTCTGATTCTAGTTGATGACTTTACTAGAGTGACTTGGACTCACCTTTTATCTTGTAAAAGTAATGCTCTTTCAATCCTTAAAGCTTTCCTCCAACTAGTCAAAGTGCAATTTAAGTCTACTATTCAATGTTTCAGGTCTGATAATGCATATGAATTGGGCAATAGTATTGCATCTCAACAATTTTTCACTGATAATGGGATTCTTCACCAAACTACAATTCCACACACTCCACAACAAAATAGGGTAGTTGAAAGAAAACACAAACACTTATTAGAAGTGTCTAGAGCCCTCCTTTTTCAGTCCAAGCTCCCCCTCAGATTTTGGGGTGAGTGTGTTCTCACTGCCACTTACATTATCAATAGGATTCTTTCAACTAGTCTACACAATATATCTCCTTTTGAAAAATTACATGGTACTGTTCCTACTTATGACTACTTGAAATCTTTTGGCTGCTTTTGTTATGCTGCCTGCCCTAGACCTGGTAGAGATAAATTTCAGTCCAGGTCCATTTCTGCTGTATTCTTGGGGTATCCTTGTGGTAAAAAGGGCTACAAATTATTAAATTTGTCTAATCATTCTGTTTTTTTTCTCTAGGGATGTGGTCTTTCATGAGCACATATTCCCTTACCATTCTTCTTCTTTCCCTACTTTTCCTCCTCCACCTGATTTTGTTGACCTTCCTCCTCCCTCTAATGTGAACACTTATTCACCTGTTCATGTTGATCCTCCTACACTTTCCCCCACTTCCATCACTTCTGCTGTTCCTCCTCCTTTCACCACTTCTTCTCAGTCTTCTCATTCCTGCCCTCTAGTTCCTGAAATTAGGAAGTCTAGCAGAACTGTTTTTCCTCCAGCTTACCTTAAGGATTATGTTTGCACATCTGCCATCCCTTCTCCTATTCCTGTTCCTTTAACCACCAAAGTGTCTACTGTTGATTTGCATATGCATGAACCTCAATTTTATCAACAAGCTGTCTCTAATCCTGCTTGGCAAGAGGCCATGACTAAAGAATTTCAGGCCCTTGATGCAAACCAAACTTGGGATATTGTTCCCCTTCCTCCTCATAAGAAACCAATACCTTGTAAATGGGTGTATAAGATGAAACAGAAATCTGATGGCACTATTGAAAGATATAAAGCAAGATTAGTGATTAGGGGAGATACTCAAAAAGAAGGGATAGACTATACTGAGACCTTTTCACCAGTTGTCAAACTTACCACAATTCGATGCTTACTTACCTTGGCTATTAAAAGAGGCTGGACTGTTTTCCAATTGGATGTTAATAATGCATTTTTGCATGATGACCTCCATGAGGAGGTTTACATGAAGATCCCTCCTGGTCTTGTGGTATCTGCACCTTACCTCTTCCTCTCCCTTGGTTTGCAAACTCAAAACATCACTTTATGGACTCAAGCAAGCATCCAGACAATGGTTTGCCAAATTATCTGAGTCTTTGATCTCCAGAGGATATACTTCCAGCAAGAATGACTATTCTCTCTTCACTAAGTCTTCTGGTTCCTCCTTGGTGGTGATTGCTGTCTATGTGGATGATATTTTACTAGCTGGTGATGATGTGGGTGAATTGAATTCTGAAGTCTTTCCTGGATGACACTTTCAAGATAAAGGATCTTGGGAATGTTCATTACTTCCTGGATTTAGAAATTACTCCTCATCCGCAGGGCTACCTTATGTGCCAACAGAAGTACACTTCTGACCTCCTAGCAGAATTCCATTGTGAAAATTTCACTCCTGTTTCCACCCCTTTGGATCCCAGTGTGAAATTGGTTGCTGATATGGGAAATTCCATTTCTGATCCTAGCACCTATAGGAGATTGGTTGGCAAGCTCAATTTTCTCCAACACACCAGGCCTGACATTTCTTTTTCAGTCCAACATCTCAGTCAATTCTTACAAGCTCCACATGTTGCCCATATGTTAGCAGCTCTTCATGTGTTGACATATCTCATGAATGCCCCTGACCAAGGTATTCTTCTATCTGCCAGTTCTGATTTATCCTTTTTAGCATACTCAGATTCAGATTGGGCTGCTTGTGCTGTCTCTCGAAGATCTGTCTCAGGTTTTTACATCACTCTTGGGGGCAGCCCTATTTTCTGGAAGAGTAAAAAGCAGCGTACTGTGGCCCTTTCTTCAGCTGAAGCTGAATATAGGGCATTGAGAATGGCTGTAACTGAGATTTCTTGGCTGGTGCGCTTACTTGATGATCTTGGGTTACAGATTTCTTGGGTTAAACTCAAAGCCAAAGCGTGATGATTAATTAGTGGAGAATGCATGAAGACAATCTGGTTGAGGCAGAAAAGTCGAATAAAGGCATCGGGATGGATCTTATAATTGTTTGTTGATACTTAGTTGGGATGTTTTCACAGAGGTAAAAATGATTGTTAGGTGAAATAGTAATTATATCCACATAGAAGATAGAGAGAGAAATGAAGACCGAAAAACAAAGGGAGAAAGAAATACTACAAGTGTATAATAGTTTCTTGTAAAGCTCGGGCATCCGTACTCTTTCAACAAATTGAAGGAGAAAAAGTTGTTCACTGAAGTACTGAAATGATGTGAATTATTTACTCGAGGAACAAAGAGAACGTATTACTGAATTCCTAATTAGAATATTATCCATTCTAAATCCACTCATTTAATTTAAGACATGAATTTGGAAATTTTCATGTTATGTATCAAATCTCTCTCTCTATATATATATAATTGAGGGCCTTGAAGAGGTGACATGGCACATTCTATGACCAGGAAGGTAATTTATCTTTTTTCTCAAAATTTTGCAATTTCCTTTATTCTTCCATTTAGTTTTTATTTAATAAAAAGTCCAATAGTTACAACATTTCTATATTTACGTATTACAACTTTCCAATTCACTGGAAATTCAATGTAACATGCGGTTGGTTGTTACCACTATTTAACATTCCACGTAACTATTTTATTTTGTCTTAATTCAAAATTTGCAGAGAAACTATTTGTTCTTCTCACTGCTAGAGTCAACAAAGTCCTTTCTCTTCATTCACATTTTAGTTTCATTTATGTGAATGCTACAAAAATTTAGAAAGTCACCTTTTAAATTCTATTAATTACACCATTTTTCTACCGTAACCGTTTTCTAAGAGAAATGCTTACACAAATTTGAAGAGACGTTCTATTACATTTTTGAAGGTTGTTTTCTTTTAATATTTTTTTTTGGGTTGTAATTTCCCCTTCATTCTTCTCATTTTAGTTTTATTTTATTTTTTCACTCTTCGCAGAAGTTATTTTTTATTTCTTTTATTTACACTTTTTCGATTTTCTAGACCGTTTGACAGAAATGCTTACACAAATTTGAAGACATCGTTCGCTTACATTGTTTTTGATGCTTCCTTCTCTCATTCATTTTCCAATTTAATTACCACTCTTCATGCTATAAGTATTTAATTATTCCTCCTAGAAGAATATTATTGGATTGGTGTTGCATTCTGTGAGTGAAGAGATAGTAGACTTAACATAGAAGAATATACACATGTCTTGGCAACCTAAACATGAGATAAGGAAAAATCGATTACACATATTCCACGGCTGTCTAGAGTAGACCGTTGGGAACGTAAAAAAAATTGCCTTTTATTTGTTTTCAGTTTTTTCCTTATTATCTTTTCATCTTGCAAATAATTTTTTTTTTTTGCGCAAAAAATTCATATATGAAACTCCATTTAACATATATTGAGGTGTGGTTGTCTGAAAGATCAGTTTATTAAACAATAGGTTGAGATATTTTGCTATAGTTTTGTTTTTTTCTTATATCTGAATTTGTATACTTTTATTTTTGTAAATGTGGATGGCAATTGATATTTGATGTTTTCTCTAATATTATTAAACACCATTGGTAATTCACTATCTCACATTCTCACTTTTTGATCTTTCTACTACGACTAATTTCTTATTTATTATAATTAATTTGTTTGTCATTTTCCATCATTGATCATGTATTTTTCCTCCTCTTTTATATTTCTTTGATATCTGATTTTGCATGTTTGTTTAAATTGAAGGTAAATACATTTGATTTTATATTTATTTTACATTTAATTGCATATTAATATGGCGTAATTACCTTAAATGGCTAGAAACTAAAATGATTAAGCGTATAAATTTCATATACCTTAATTCCTTTACCTTTAATAGTTGGAAAAACAATACCTCTATCATCTTTTAATTAGGAGCGATAAGTTCTTTGAACAATATTTATGGTAAAGCTAAAACGCAGGCAAAAAAAATTATGGAATATGATTCCAACAATAGTGGGTTGGTTACACTTCTTTTTCTATTTTTCTACTATTTCTTTTGTATTATTCTCTCTTTTATTACTCAATGTTCACATTTATTAATTTAAATGGATTGTTTAATATTTAGTCTATATGTTTATTACAGTCTTTTATTTTATAAATTTTGCATTAGATGTTACAAAAATCACAAAAATGATAGAATCATGAAAATTTTGTTTTTTTATTATAGATTGATTTTCTTCTATAAAAATTATGACATTAATATTCTATCATAATTTAATTTTTTTCATAACCGCGGGTAGCGCGGCTAATACACTAGTTCTGATAATAATTCCTGCACCATACACTAGTGCTGGTTTCTTCTTGTAAATGGATGCAACGAAATAATGAAACAATTCATATAGTGATATTTCATGTTCATGTTTAAATTTCTGTTTTGTTAGTCCAGTTATCCCATAATCACATGATGTTGATCTACAAGAAATGTGGCAAGATTTGAACCTGTACCCGATTAGTGGTCGGGTTAGCGCCTTCGTCGCCTCTGTACCCGAAATGCATTGGGCTGCACTATGGCTAAAAAGTCAATTTTCTTAGTTACGAGTATTACTTTGTGCAACGTGATTAGCTAGATAATAAGACGGGTACGTGGCCAAATGATGTTGTCCTCTTTCTCTAGACTCTCTTATTAAGATCTCCCAAAACATACCATTTAGCAAGTCTAAGGTTTGAACATTTATAATGAGAATATAAAAATAGTGGAGCACAAGATGTTGGGAGTTGAGACTTAGGATAAGTCCGAAATTCCCAAGTGGGAACATGTCCCTTCTTCATGTGTTCAAATCTAACCTTTGAGTTTGGCAGAAGGACATGGATATACAACACCCTCAGGTTCAAATTTTAGAGTACGCAAAAATACTGAAGTAAGTTTTTTCCATCAGTTCAATTTTGGTGGACAAAATTACTATATACTTGTGTAGGGGAGAAGTAACCCATGTTTCTTTTGTTGAAATAAGGTCAAATCGTTTGATTCTACAATTTATATGAATTAACTTAGTGAAGTGCTCTATTTCGTATATCGGAAAAAGAAATGTTCTGTCGGGATCAAAATTGCTCTTTGATAATAGATCAAACCGTACTAATATCAAATTTCTTTTCTTTCATTTAGGTAAAAATTCAACAATCCATGTGAAATTTTTAAAAAAATATTACATTGGTAGCCAACCCCTCCCCCAATTACTAACACTCATTTAGGATTAGGAACATCTACCTCACTCCCTTAATCTTGTTTTACACTATCCTTCCTCGTACGTCTGTAACAAGACATGCTTCTGTATGTTTATACACTTCTTCTAACATCTTCAACGAGCATAGATTCATAATGCGGTACATTTACCAAATCTAACACTGTCTTCTCTCTAGTTCAACCTTTTACATCTAACTTTAAAGAGAGAACGAATAATTCGAAAGAGAAAAAAGGACTAATTTGACAAGTTCAATTCTGCAATGGTTGTTTGGTTTTATCTTTTATGATTCAAAATTTAGTCTTAGGTGCCAAACTTAAAATATCATATATTTTGATGTAAAGAGTGATACTTAGTTAATTTGACGTGACGGTGCAAAAATAATATTCCCTCCGTTTTAATTTATGTGAATCTATTTAATTGGGCACGAAGTTTAAGAAATAAGAGAAGATTTTTGAACTTGTGATGTAAAATGAGGTACATATATTTTATGTAACTATAAATCATTGCATAAAGATAAATTATTACTAAATATGAAAAATACTTATTTATTTTGGTACAGACTTAAAAAAAAAAGATTGGCGTAAATTGAAATGGACGGAATAGGAAGATAATAATAGGATGGTCATACTAGTACCATAGTACTTAATTGCATTCTGGTCAAGTACAAATCTATGCAATATCCCTCTATTCTATTTTACTTTTTGAAGTTAGCAATTAATGTTTTTCTTTTCTTTTGTTTTTTTTACTAGCATTTTGTCTTGGTATGTGACTGTTCATTTGGGTTGAGTGGGGGGTGGGGAGGGAATTGTAACCCATTTCTTTGCTAGTTGCAAGCATTATTTTCCAGATCTAGTTTGACAAGGAAACAGGCAAATCCATAAATAATTTAATTAAACGGAACTAGCAATTCTCAGATGGGGACGTGGTGAGGTAATAGCTAAACGTGTACTACTGTTGTCAACTTGTCATCTTCTCTAGACTCAGCACTGAGGTCACCCAAATTAGAGGTGACAAATTAACCCATTTTAGTAATCCGTCAAGGTTTAGGCCGGTTGGATTGTGAGTTGGTGTAATCTATCAAGATTTACTTCGAAATGATCCATTACTATTAAGCTAAAACGAGCCAAATAGTGTAACCTGACAGATCAACATGCAATTGAAATTCAAACATAAGAAATTAAATGTGGAGATATGAGATCATGTAAAACTAGAAGAAGTTAAAACTAATAATTTTAAAAATACATTAGGTTGTGCCATGTTGGATGGATTGAATATATTCCATTATTTAATCCATCTTTTGCCCTATTTCATTTTACCTTTATCAAATATTTGATATACTAAATCACGATCCACATCCATTTTAATCTGCGGTCATTGATTCAAAACTTAAAATGTAGCAAGTCCAACATGATGTGAACACAGAATAACGAGAAAAAACAATAGTGGACCGCATGATCGATGTTGGGAGTTGAGAGTGAGGATAAGTCCAAAATTCCAAAGTGTGAAGTGTGAACATGACCATTCTTCCTCTATTCAAATCTAACCACCCCTTTACTTTATAAAATAGCAAAGCCAATCTAGAAGTCACTTGGCAGAAGGACATGGACATGTTGGCTGTTGCTGTGTACTGAAATCCGTCGAACTATTTATTACTCTACTTAACTTAAAATAAGAAAATAAAATAGAATTCAAATTGGTGGAGAAAGAGAATCGCGCTAATCAAATTGTGGAGAAAAATGTCATGTGATGAATAACCAAGAACAAAAGAGAGGAATATGAAAAAAAAAAAATTAAGTAATGAAAAAGAAAGTCATTGCTATAATAAGGACTATCTACTGGTTCATATAAATTGTGTCAAGCAAGTTATATCTACAAAGAGTTATAGTATATTTCATAAGTTATAGTATGATTTAAGTCTGTCATTTCTTTGAGCGCATATCACCAAATTGATAAACTTTCTTGGTGTTTGTGACTTTCATCTATGAGACGCTCCTCTAACAATCATTCAGACATGCTGTATGTTCATACTCTTTCCTTGACTTCCTCAAAGAGAATAGATTCTTCATTATATTAAGGTCTACCAAATCCAACACTGTCTTCTCTCGTTCTCTATCTTAGAATGCTTAACTTTTTAAACACTCATATAACCTTTCACATCAAAACTTAAAAACACACAGAATAATATGGAAGAGAAAAAAGGACTACTTTGACAAGTTTAATTCTGCTGTAGTATTTGATTTAGTGATTGAAAATCTAACATTAGAAGTTGAAACGTTTTGTCCACAAAGTCAAAACATCACATACTTAGATGGAAATTTGAAATCTTAGTTTGATGTAACGAATGCAAAAATAATTCTATGTATACTATTACATAGGATGGTAGTACTATTACTCAATTAGTATACTACTTAATTCTAATCTTAGTCAAGTACAAATATATGTGTTATCCACCTCCTCTATTTTACTTCTTGAAGTTAACAAAATAACGCTTTTATTTTGCTTTTTTAGCATCTCAATTTGTAGTTCCTCTCTTCCATTTTATGCGCACTATTTTTTAGTAGTTTATTTAAAAAAGGATAATATACTTTTATATTTAAAAATAATTTAACTTTAAACTATTTATTACGTTCTAACGATATGCTTTTATAGACAACAAATCTCATCATACGTTTAAGACTGTAAACTTTAAAAGCTAATATATAATCAAATACTGTTATAAAAATTGAAACTAAGAGCCTGTTTAGCCAAGCTTCTTGGAGGATTTGTTTGGAATGAAGAAGTACTTTTGAGCAGCAGCAGAAGTAGTTTTTCTGTTTTTGAGCAGCAGTTACAAATTTTAGCTTCTTTCAAAAAGCAGAAGCAAAAAATTAAATATTTTAAGACAAAAATATCCTTACTATAAATTTATAATTTTCAAATTATCCTTCAATAATTTTATTTTTCCTTTTTTGTTTCTAGCATCCCTTTCTTTTTATTTATTTTATTTCTATTATGTTTTTATTCTCCTTCTCCTATTCTTCTTTAAAATAGTCTCTCCACTATAAATAGATCTCTTCTTTTATATAGAATTAATGAATTATATTTTTAATTTATACTAAATGACTATATTTTAATATATTTAAATCATCATCTAAGCAATAAGTAATATCGGATACCCAATATTATTGGTTGCATAACTATTATATTGATTAAAATCTTTAACATATATATTTTTACTTTATATTTTATATTCCAATTAAATAAAAAGAAATATTAATTACATATTTATAATAAATATTTAAATTTATTTCTCTCTTTTAAATAATATACTACTTGTAAATTGAATATGTAATGTCCTTTTTCCGTAATATGACACTCAACAACAACAACAAGCCTAGTAAAATTCTACAAGTGGGGTCTGAGGAGGGTAAAATGTACGCAAACCTTACCCCTACCTTATGACGGTAGAGAGACTGTTTTCGAAAGACCCTCGACTCAAGAGGAGTGCAAATGAAGCAATAAACAGATAGTAGCAATAACAAGGTAAATAGACATGAGCGCAAATAGAGATACGTGCAATAATAGAGATCTAAGAGTACAACACTATAAAAATAGAGTCATTCTAGCTGAAAATATTGACACAATGTGAAATAGCAAGGGGCTAGGAATAACAAAATACAAGACTAGTACTAATACTACTGGGAGGACTAGACGAAACTCTAGACTACCTGTCAATCCACGACCCTAATCCTCAACCTCCACACTCTCCTATCGAGGGTCATATCCTTGGTAAGCTGAAGTAGTGCTATGTCCTGCCTAATCAATTCACCCCAGTACTTCTTAGGCCTCCCTCTACCCCTCCTCTGACCCGCCATGGTCAACCCCTCACACCTCATAACCGGTTAATCATGCTCTCTCCTATTCACATGTCTGAACCATCTCAGTCTCGATTCCCGCAACTTATCTTCTACAAGAGCCACGCCCACCTTGTCCCTAATATACTCGTTCCTAATCTTATGTCTCCTGGTATGCTCACACATCCATCTCAACATCCTCATTTCCGCTATTTTCAACTTCTGGACATGAGATTTCTTGACTGACCAATACTCGAGACTCCATACAACATGGCGGGTCTAACTATCGCTTTATAGAACTTGCCCTTAAATATATGTAGCACATTCTTGTCACACAAAATACTAGAAGCGAGCATCCATTTCATCCATCCAGCTCCAAACACAATCTGCTTATTAAAGTACTTCTCAAATGAACTGGCCAAACACAAACTGTAATTTTTTAAAAGTATTTTTTAAAAAGCATTTTTGAGAAAAAGCTGTATAGGGTAAAATCGGTTCGCATGAAATACTCGAATGATAGAGTGACATATGGAATCGAGGATTAAAGGAAGACGAAGAAAGTGGAAACCAAGACCGAGGACAACAACTTCAGTTGGTATCGGGTAGACCCCGACGGGAACATTGTTAACGAAGGCAAACAAATATTTGTCACCAGATAACATTCAATGAAGAATATTCCTTGGTATTGAATACATGCCCGTTATAGAGAATTTTGGCATTCATTACCTACCGTTACATATTCATCAATGGACCCTATTATTGTCATTTAAGAGGGGCTTGATCCTAGGACATTATTTTCTAGTCTTAGCTATAAATAGTTACTTCAACAGCCATTGCAAGACAGGAAAATTCCGACAAACTTACGCTACACATTATTCCAAGCTAAATAATACTTTATTTTCCTGTCTTTGGAAGCCTTGACCTTGGACCCAATCTGTCTGCTATTTTATCTCGATTTCAATGCTAAGTCTTGCATTTTATTTAATTTTTTGTCATTTTGGATCAAATCGATTCGGTTGTCTATAAACTACCTTATAAATTCAACTATACTATTTTACGAGTAAACAGTTTGGCGCCTACCGTGGGGCTTAGACAATTGCGTAATTGAGTTGGTCCTTGCGTCTATTACTAATCTGTTTGATTCTTTGTTTCTTATTAAAAATCATAAAAGATAGAAGATAACGATGTCAACATCGCACACAACATTGAGGCACAAGAAAATCCGCCTCAACACGAGGATTCGATCAGCGACACCTGCAACGAGGAGGACGTAGCCATGCCGGTTCCTGGCAGGTGGTATCCCCGACACGTACAGGAGGCGACTCTTGATGACGCTGAAGACGAGCACGTTGCAAAAACGGTGAGGATCCTGAGAGAACTACAAAAGGCTATCATGGGCCATCTCTCACGACAAGACCGGGCCATGGCTGAATTAAGGCAAGCATTGTCGGGTGCTCCCAACAACGAGAATGGAGGAGGTCCAGTTCCTCCCAGTGCTCCCGCAAATCAAACAACACAAAGGGTTGATAATAACACCCCGGGGGGTGAGGTCAGCTTCGAGGGGGCCACATGGATCGACAACAGATCTGGTAACAATCGGTAATGATCCTTTCAAAACTGAGCTCATGCGATTTATAAGGAAAATAAATGCTCTAATGGACCAAATTCTATATGCACCACCAGTGTTGAAGGGCCCGGACTCAAAGAAATACACCCAGTTGCCATTCAAACTGAGTGTAGCACAAGAATTGATTCCAAAGCGATTCTAAATGCTAGAAGTACCAAAATATGACGGAACTTCGGATCCTCAGGAACACATCACCACCTATACGACGACGGTGAAAGGAAATGACTTAGCTCCACACGAGATTGAGTCGGTCCTGCTGAAGAAGTTTAGAGAAACCCTCACGAAGGGGGCCCTAACATGGTACTCACTTTTACTCGAGCATTCAACATATTTGAAATGCTCACAGAATCTTTCATCAAGGCCCATGCCGGGACTAGGAAGGTTCAGGCCCGGAAGGCGAACATATTCTGAATTTTGCAAGGAGAATCCGAGTTGTTACGCGAGCTCGTGACTAGGTTTCAGAAAGAAAGGATGCTACCAGCTGTGCTAAATGAATAGGCAGCTGAGGCATTTACTAAAGGGCTGAAACCAAGGAGCTCCGATGCCTCCCAAAAACTGAAAGAAAACATGCTCAAGTTTCAGGCTGGGCAGATGTCCATAACCGTTAAAGATAAGAATAGAAGATGACCAGCTCAGTTTCCTAGCATCAACCAAGGGCCTGGATGGAGAAAAGAACAAGGATAAGTCGAAGGATGATTTTGACGCAGATCGGCGATCTTCTAAGGGTCATTTTTGCTTTACGAAAAGGCCGAAGGACACGGTAGAGTTTTTTGATCGATGGAGATGTTCGCTCCTGATAGAAGAACTGACTGCGGCCAGAATAACAGGTCATTACAGGACAAAGGGGTATCAGGTTCCTAGGATTCCACCTATCCCAGACTGTTCGAGTACAATTTCAATGTCAGCATAGTGGAGCTAGTATTGGCGATAAGGAACATCAAGGAAGCATGATTCCCAAGACTGGGGACTTCCAACATCTACGCGAGGAGGTGGTGTTACACTCCATATTTTCATACGTAAGAGTACGTTGTAAGTTAATTAATGTAAGCTCAAAAGTAAAATCATCTTTGAAAAGTTTATAAAGTAAGTTAATCATATTACTGTGGAGGTTAAAAATATTTAATATCATGAATACCAAGTACCAAGAGGGTTGGAAGTCTTAGAAGCTAAACGAATTGAAGAAAATAAATTTCGTCGAAAGTTGACAAGTTGGAATGTTATAACATGTACTTTTGGGGTGAGACTAGGGTGCTTAACATTATAAGGAGGTTATTTTATGAGTTATTTTAGTCGTATGATAGTCGTGTGTTAGGTTTTGAAGTCAAGCGAGTTGTGGAACAAAAGTTGGCAAAGGTCATCACAAGTTACATTCATAAATATGCTAAAATTTAGGTCAAATGTAGCTGAGCTTTTCTCCAAATATATTTGGAATTACGGGGTGATCTACCTACAAAATGGAAGATCTATGAGTCTAGTTTCTAATGTATTTATCCGTTTATCGATACGACATTGTAGTAGATATAAATTCATAGTTTTGCGAGACTGCGCAAGCACCTCCCATGGGATCCACAAAGTCGGTGTAAAACTCCAGCTTGTATTTAAGTCAATTCTAAGTCGTTTTAACTAATATTTCTCGTCCAAAACAGTTCCTAAATGCTCTCCAAGGGTTCCTCCATGATTCTAGGGTGAAAACCTAAGATAAAAATATGAATCCAATGCTAGAAATCTCGTGGTGCTTGTTAGATCGTAGTTTTTCATCTTATGGCTATTTTGGAGGGTTCTTCAAAGGTAAGTAACCTCAGATTTCGTGTTGTTCTTTCTGATTAAACTAAAAATCAGTACCTCCTTCATATATATTAGAGTTTCAAGGCGAAATACAAGTGTTTACACACCAACTTAAACACAAAAGTTGATTCAAGAAGAGAATACAACTCCTATAGTGTTGTGGTGTGATGGCAGGTTGTTGTGAGCTACACCAGCTGGGGATTTCAAGTTGTATCTGCTTCCTAAGGTAATTAAATCATGTTATTTGTTTTTATTAAGGTTAATCATGTGTTGGTTTAGTTATTTGAGTGAAACTCTACAAGATAGTAATTGACATGGCATAAGGAATCATTATTTTGTTTTTGTGGGCTGTGTTGAGGCTATATATATATATAGTTTGTTGTGGCTAGATATTGTTATAAATAGCATGATTATGTTATGGCTGCTGTTTTTAAGCTTATATATGTACTAATTAAGTTTATTGAAGAAGATAACATAAAAAATAAGAGGTTAACGATAAAGCTTAAGGTTCTAGGCTTGTGGTCTATATTTGAAGATTATTCTTATGATGTTTTGGGCTGAAAATGATATGATAAGCATAAGTATGATGTTATAGATGTTGTAGGTAGATTAATGGAAAATTAATTGGATTCAAATCATATTTTGTTAATTATAAATCGAGCTTGCCGCTCAAAAAGGTTGTTGAAGTAATGGGAGAGCTTATTATGAATTATATTGTTATTATTTATGCTGTTTGGTGACTTTTGGTAACATATGGGATGTAGTTCAAACAAGGGAGGTTCTTTCTGTTTTGTTATAGAATATTGGTTTCCAAATATGAGATTTACAACGCTTATATGATGATAACGAAGTCGGTTTACTCATTGCAGAATATTGGTTTCTAAATATTGAGCTTGCTTGAAGATTGGATAGAAGATTTCAAAGGTATGTTAAGGCACTTCTTTCTTTCTTTTGGCATGATCTAGAGTGAAATGAACATAAACGATACGCTATTTCATAACAGATCTACTCCTAGCAACTAAGGCTCCCCATGTTGTTCTTTCCTTATAAAGTTATTATAAGCAAGTATGTATGATCCTTGAATCCTATTGAGGTTCATATTGATAGTATGGATGTCAATAATGTTAATCGAGGGTGCGACAACCTTATGTCACTCCGAAAGGTTTAGAACGTGATTCCATGAGTCCAACATGTATTATATATATGTATCTATTTTACTCTATCGAGCTGTGCTATAGTCGGCCGGGTACAGAACCTATTGTGCAACTACTGATCAGTTGGATTTTACCGAGCTCCACGTGACCGGGTACGATTCTACCAAGTCTTATAATGGCCAGGTATGTTTTTATCGAGTCCTCTTCGAGGCCGGTCACGATATGATGATGATGATGCCTACAGAGGTGTATGTTTTTAAACGTATATGTAAATATTTATGTATCATGCATTTCATGTTAGTCGCACTCAGAGGCACTCAAATGTTACAAGTTGTATCATCTCTACCTCTCTTTACATTAATGTGCTTATTTATGCTTTTCTGGCTTACATACTCGGTACTTTATTCGTACTGACGTCTCTTTTGCTTGGGGATGCTACGTTTCATGCCTGCAGGTCATGATTGATAAGTTGACAGTCCTCCTACTAGGCTATCAGCTCAGGGAAGGTATTGGTGCATTCCATTTGTTCCGGAGTTGCCTATTTGGCCAGTATGCTTTGGACATATATTAATTGGTATAACGGGGCCTTGTACCGACCTTTATGATGTTTATTTACTCTTAGAGCCTTGTAGACAGATGTCATATATATGGATACTTATATGTCCTTTCCGGCCTATGTTTTGAGTGTCCAAATGATAATGTCAGCCTTATAGGCTTGTATGTCACATGTATAGGTTTGTACATCATGTTGGGTCGTCATATGTCGAGTATTACCTTTTATTTTATTTTGGTTATCTCATTACGACCTTTTTGGCTCATTTACCCATGATAGTATGATAAAAAAGATACGTTACGTTGGTACTCGGTTGAGTAAGGCACCAGGTGCCCGTCGCGGCCCTTCGGTTTGGGTCGTGACAAACTTGGGTATCAGAGCAGTTCTGTCCTGGGAAGTCTACAAGTCGTGTCTAGTAGAGTCTTGTTTATGGGTATGTTGTGCACCACACTTATAAGCAGAAGGCTACAGGGCATTTAGGACTGTCACACTTTCTCCTTACTCTAGATCATGTGGTAGAGCTCAATTGTAAGAATTCAAACTCCTAAATTCTATTTTATTCGTAATACAACAATACCTACATTCACAAAGATAGTTGGTAAGAGATTGAATGTGGCCGTAGAAGAGTTGATAAGAGGAAGTCGATTTTGCATCAGGCTTATGATGAGTAAATGTAAGGTCTTCAGTAGATTATGTGTGTACTAAGACGTGTAAGCTTCTCGATAAGAAGCCCTAAGGCATGAATATCTATCCACTCATATGGTTTAAAAATCAACGAGAGAATCAGAAGGTAGATACAAGTTTCAACAAGTAAAAGAAGCAAGATGGAGAAGGGTACAAGGTACCCAGTTAGTGAAGATTATTAGTTTTTATAATTCAGGCAGAGAAATATAAGTTTTGAGTTACCTTCAACAGTAACAGAGGTATGTACAATTGGCCACACCCATCTTAGTTATGCCCTATGGGAGCTAACAAATATTGTTTAAGAGAAGGATGGGATATCAGGATCCATCTAGGGTTAGAGTAACCCAAAATGGTGGATGGGTTGTTAGCACCAGCTGACATTTTCGAAGGATATTACAAACGTGGTAATAGTTCTCCTTGTGAGACACCCTGATGGTGCACTCTAGAATAGTACATTTAGATATGAATACTAGAATGTCCAGAAAAATTTAGAATATTGGCACTTGAATCCTAGAAAGGATAAATATTTACCTTTGTATAGCTCCCGTTCCTAATAAAGAGAGAATGCTAGGCGACCCGAAGAGCCAGTGGATAGAGCAAGGGGAGCTAAAAGTAAAAGAATTTTTTGTTAAAGTTTTCAGAATAAGGTAATAGACGACAATATTAGCAGGAGAATAAGAAGAGAGAAAATGAAATATTTTGAGTAGGATGTGATAAATGGGTGATAATGGTAAATCAAAATATGATATGATGAAAGAGTCTATAGTTAAGTGAAGGAAAAGACAAGAGGTGACATGCCTTGACATAATAAAAGAGTATAGGCTAAAAGTCATATCCTCATTTTGAGAAATGAGTTGGTGAGTCCAACGTGATTACCAGAACAAAAATTTAGACCCCCGGAGTAATAGAAATCAGTATGGGCTAGTGCACAAGATAAACTGAACATAAATTAGGGACCGAATGGTTTGATAATAGTCGACATCGTTAGAATTTCAGAGATCACGTTCCGACAATAATAGATGGACAACAGAATAATAACCTTTAAAGGCCATTCAGGAAGACGCTTCCCTAAAGCAAGCACTGTGAGCAGAGTTAAGCGTAAGGGACTGAGTGTGCCAGTTACACTAGGTGTCATCGTCGTGCGTAAGAAATTTAGTTATTCTTGGTATAAAAGGGTTATCGCAAGGTGAGTAAGAGTCAGTGAAGATATGAAAAGACGCCAAAGATGAAGAGGTAAAACATTTATAGGTAAATCTTCATAGCATTAAATGCTAGTACTCCCCT
>AWOL01S0037207.1:58231-75375 GCA_000715115.1 Nicotiana otophora | reverse complement strand
GGGGGGGGGAAGATGGTCTGATATGGTATTAGGTCGGAGTTAAGTACAATAAAAAGGCAAAAGGAATGAGATTGCATTTAATCAGATCCTACAGATATGTTACGACTCCAGAATATTGCACGACGCCGGGGAGAGGAATTAAGGGTTCTCGCCCGTGATGCTATTGGTAAATAAGTGCGAATGGACACTTGATACATAAGGAGCTAGTGCGAGGGGTAAGTTAAGACAAAAAAACATAACCTAATGGAGGTTATGCAGAATATAGATATGAGAATGAACCAACGAGTAGTCTGTAGTTAATTCAGGAAGAACCTAGTTATGGCTAAATAAGAGGTAACAGATAAATCAATAGACCATGCACGATAAATGTAGTGAACCCTAGCATATGGAATTCAGTCTCGCAGATACGAGATCACAATTGTTAAAAAAATTTCAGTTAGGAGTTGGGGAAGCTAAAGGCACCGTTTAAGTTTTACGAAAATAAGAGAGAGTGCCACTAAGGAGATAATCAAAATTTGAGCTCAGAAGTAACCCTACGAGCACAAGGGCACAAAGTTATGTAACTACGGATATTTATAGGTGAGTAAGAACATCGATAATTCTATCGAGTATACGATGTAATAAGCTCACAGCGTTACAAGAGTCAGAGGGTCTCCCCTAAGTAATACCACGAAAGACTAGATGAGGAAATAAGGAAGAAGACTTCAACCTAAGCATAATGACCTTAAGAAGAAATGTTCTTGTAACAACAGTCTCACTACAATATCGTATGCACTCTATCAGAAAGTGGCACCTATTGAGACTAATGAATGGGAAGTAAAATCAAAAGTAATATTCGAGATCGTATGGGTTGCATGGAGTTCCAATATTTGTTGCACTAAGATAAGCCAAGTATTCATGCAAAAAGTGGCAAAACGACCAGGAAAAGTAATTTCTTACATTTAAAGACAACTAAGAAGGCACGAAAGGAAATCTATGGTGCTAGCAATTTAAAGGAAGATTGCAAGTAGTATAAAAAAATATGTGTAGGTCGCAAGCTAAAGTATGGTAGAGCGACATGGTTTTAGGTAGATAGGAGTAAGGATAAGAAAAGGTGAGAGAGAAGGTGATAAGAATAGGTAAGGCCTTGGAATTAAGCCCATTAAAACAAGAAAGCTGATGATTTCCGTAAGTTATAGAAAGCTCAGTATAGCATGAATGAACTCAAAGGAGTTTAAAACTAGGAGCATTTAGAATATATAGAATGCTGCCATGGTAGTAAAGTAAGGGTGTAATTGTGATAAATGATAAGAGGATGATGTTTAGGCCTTCGATTGAGTAATGATTCAAAGAGAAGAGATTTCATGAATTGCACGGGATTAGAATACCCCACATAAGATGAATCACGTTGGGATGCTATGAAATATGGTTATTGACGTATAGTATTGTCCCTAAGTGAACCAGAAAAATAACTCCAGATGTTCCCCGATGAGACGTGAGCCCTAGTGACAATATATTACATAATAGGTTTCAAGTTATCAGTGGTAGATTGTAGATCAATATTAAGGTGATTCAACAATAGATGGATAAAAGTTCCAAAGTATGAGATGCGATTAGGCTGTCATTCTTAAGATGAATAGTAATGAGGAAGCATTAAGGGACTTAGATTTATACATATAGGATAAGTAGCGAGAGAGTAACCTAGAGTTGGGTAGCAGACCTTGGTAATAATAAACCTAAGTAAGTGTTATGGTATAGTATAAGCTACCTAGATGTAGTAATGCCATAAGCATAGCTAACTGAGGCTATGAAACAAGATATAGTAATAGTCGTAAGTTCGACAAGTACCGAGCGAAGAACTTCAGTACACCTATAGATGCCCATAGGGACAGCTTGATGGTAGGCTATAATTGTATGTTTTAGTTGTTTGTCACCTATAATTGTGTGTTTTAGTTATTTGTCGCACTCTAATTTACTGCACTTTAATTGAGTTTGAGCCTTAATCGCTAGTGTTTTGCACTAATTATATATTTAATTCCTTTTAGGAGTGATTCCGAGCTATGTAGATGTTATGGGATGAATTCACGCTATTTTGGACCTTTGAAGTCTAAGTAAAAGCCCAAGGATTAAGTTGGAATTGTGTTCGGGGATCAACGGACACTAGTGCATTCAAAAAGAGAAACGAAAAATCGAGCCGGACGTCACCCAGGTGCACGACCGTGCACTGGGCACGCAATGGGTGCCCATGGGAGGCAGAAAACTACGCAAAGTGTGCGGCCTAATGCACGATCACCATCCCAGGTGCGCGGCCGCGCACGTCCTGTCCGGGAAAAGTCCTACTTCGTGAATGAGAAGGTGTGTTTGTTTGGGCCTGACCCTACTTGGTATATATACATGAAAAAATGGTATTTTGAGGACTTTTTTGACATACTTTAGACCCGAGGAAGCGAAGGATAAGTGGGAGAAGCAAGATCACAAGGATTTCATCATTCAATCCTCACCCAAGACAAGAGTTTGGATAGTTTATGCCTTTTCCTTTAACTTAAACTTATTTGTGATAAATTATTCCATATCTATGGAGTAGTTCTCTTTAGGAATTGATGGATTTGGTGTATTGAGAATTGTTTATGTATATTAACTCTTGTTTTTATGTATTGGATCGTTTTGGGTGTTTTAATTGTTGCATCTATTTTTAAATGTTCATGTAATCGAAAGAGACATGACTTGTAATGTTTTTACATTATCTTGTTGGTTGAATTCATTGATTCTTCATAGTAATCAAAAGAGGCTAGTTAAATTATTGTTTAGACCTAGTTAGGAGCATAATCAGAAGAAGTTCTCCTCACTACCAATCCACTACGAATTCTTGCATATCTTTACCGAGCATAAATTGGTTCATATTGTGAGGTTGAGACTTAATCGAGAGAGGAGTTTCTACTGAACGTTTGAACTAATAATTGAGTGAATTCGAGATACTCACTTGAAACTTAGGAGTAACTTCGCAAGAGTTAAATCCTAGACAAGTATCTTGCACCTATCCAATCAACCCCTATTTTCTCCCATTGGTTGATGATTGCACCTTCTTCTTTTTCTCAGCTCCTTTCTTACCTTTCTTCTTCTTATCAACTTCATTTTTCAGCTTCTCCTCAACTTCTTTTTCAGGTACCATGCCTTTTTGGACTGGAGTGGGATCTTTCAACACTTGCCCACTTCTCAAGGTCACATCATTTACCGTTTCTTTGGGGTTTCTTTCAGTGTCAGCTTGTAGAGTACCTGAGATTCTCTCAGACAATACAGTTGCAATTTGTCCCACTTGCTTCTCCAAATTTCGCAAACCAGTGCCAAGTTCCTTGATAGCTGAACCATGAGCATCTAATCTCTCATATGTCTTGACAATGAAGGACTTCATTAGATATTCTAACCCAGATTGAATTTGCTGTTGAGGCTGGAACTGCAGCCTCGACTGATTCACAAAACCAGGAGCTACTTGTCCTTGAAATATGGGAGGTGCAATCTTCAACCAAGGAAGTTATGACATGAGATGATGATAATGTTGATTTGGATGGATGAGAGGCAGCCTAGCAAAGAGAAAATGCTGCACGAGATGCTGAGGAGACAGCTCTTCGAAATGCACAACTTGTCTATGAAGAGGAGAGGGCTCAGAGAATTTCTCAGAATCTACCTTTGGTGCAGACCAATTCGGAAATATAGCTCCCGGTGCTGGGAGACCACTGGTGATTATGCTAGACCGGTCTACAACCAAGGCTTATCAAGTATGAGACCACCCCCAGTTGCAACTAATAATTTTGAGCTGAAGCAAGGGTTGCTCCAAACTCTTTAAAACATCTACATTTTCAGAGGAAAGATGAACGAAGATCCAAACAATCATCTGATGGACTTCGACGAGATTATGAACACATTTTAATACAATGATGTGTCACAAGATGCAATTTACTTAAGGGTATTCCCCTTCACACTCAAAGATGATGAAAAGCACTGGCTTCGAATCTTGCCTAATAGATAGATTAGAATATGGGATGGGATTACCATAAAATTTCTTGACAAATATTTCTCATCAGCTAAGACGGGCAAGTTTAGAAGAGAAATCTATAACTTTTGTCAGAACGAGACTGAAACTGTGTTTGAAGCGTGGGAGAGGTTTAAGGAGATAGTGCAAAAGTGCAACATAGCGGAATTGAACTCTGGATGCAACTCTTGGATTTTTGGGATGGATTGACACCAACCTCACGCAAAATATTGAGCAATGCAGTTGGAGGTCCGTTGATGAAAAAGACTCCAGAGGAGATAGTCACAATTCTAAATGAGTTATATGAAGACGCAAATCAATGGCCCTCTGAGATTGCTGAAAGAAGAAGATCAACTGGTGTTCACCAAGTTGATGCTAGCACATCTGTGCAGGTACAACTTGATGCCATGGACAAAGAAATAAGGAAGCTGACCTTAGCCTCGATACATAGTGAGCCCCAGGCAACGTTGGATATATGTGAAAGAGGGCACCCTGCTCATGAGTGTCAAGCCTCAATGGAGGAAGTTAATGCTATTGAGAATTATAACTTCAATGCAATGGGTCAGAAGCACCCCGATCTTTCATGGAGTTCACCTGGGGGTACTGCAAATACATGGCAACAAAACAATCCCAGATTTCAAGGACAAGTAGCTCCTGGTGTTGTGAATCAGCCGAGGCTGCAGTTCTAGCCTCAATAGCAAATTCAGTCTAGGTTAGAAGATCTAATGAAGTCCTTCATTGTCAAGACAGATAAGAGATTAAATGCTCATGGTTCAACTATCAAGGAACTTGGCACTGGTTTGCGAAATTTGGAGAAGCAAGTGGGATAAATTGCAACTGTATTATCTGAGAGAATCCCAGGTACTCTACAAGCTGACACTGAAAGAAACCCTAAAGAAACGGCAAATGATGTGACCTTGAGAAGCGGGCAAGTGTTGAAAGATCCCACTCCAGTCCAAAAAGAGGTGGTACCTGAAAAACAAGTTGAGGAGAAGCTGAAAAATGAAGTTGATAAGAAGAAGAAAGGTAAGAAAGGAGGTGAGAAACAGAAGGAGGGAATTTCAAGAAGGGAGGAATCTAATAAGAGCGAGCACATGCCTTCTCTACCTTTTCCCCAAAATTTGTATAGAGAAAAGCTGGACAAGTAGTTGGAGAGATTCTTAGAGATGCTGAAACAGGTTAATGTAAACTTACCATTCACAGAAGTTCTCTCACAAATGCCTGCTTATGCCAAATTCTTGAAGGAGATCCTTATAAAGAAGAGAAAGATAAAAGAGACCTCAGTGGTAAAGATCACCGAGCATTGCAGTGAAATCTTACAAAACAAACTCCCACAAAAGTGTGGAGATCCAGGGAGTTTTACTATACCTTGCTCGTTAGGCACTCTTAATTTTGAGAAGTCTTTATGTGATTCTGGTGCCTAAATTAATTTAATGTCTTTGTCTATTTACAGGAAGCTGGAGAATGAGCTTGGAGAGATAAAGTCTGTGCCAATATCATTGCAGCTGGCAGACCAAACAACTATAATACCCGAGGGGATAGTGGAAGATATCTTAGTTTGGGTAGATAAATTTGTATTTCCTCTAGATTTCATTGTGGTGAAGATGGAGGAGAACAAAGAGGTCCCCCTTATTTTAGGAAGACCATTTTTAGCGATGGGCAGAGCAATATTAGACATACATCATAGAAAGCTCATGCTTAGAGTGGGTGATGAGACGCTGACTTTCGAGATGAATGTGGAGATGGGGGTGAGAAAGGAGAAGTCAGCTGCAAGTGTAGAGTGGAGAGTGAAAAGCTCTAAAGAGAAGGTCCCAGTGATTGAGAAAGACAAGTGTGAGGTGTACCCTAAGAAGGCTGAGAAGAAGTTGTCCACGTGGATGTGTGCACTAGTTCAGGCAAGAAGAATGGATCCCGACTTTGACTCGGACCCCGACTAGATATTCAGGGAAGTTTTCTCTACCTTATGCTTTTTAATTGTGTGTCATGGGGACATGTCACAACTTAAAGTGTGAGGTGGGGGATATTTGTATGTTGTATGTATATGTACTTCTTTTTGCTTAGTTGTAGTAGTGATAGAAAAAAAATGTGGAAAACCATAAAAAATTTAAAATTTTCGATTTTGCCCGATGATGGATATCATTCGACAGGTTTCTTGAGGGATTAAAGTTGAAAGAAAAAGATAAAAAAATTTTATTTTGTTAGTTAGTGTATTAATTCCCCCTTGGTTTTGCTTTGTGCCGCGGTTCTTTCCAAGTATTTTGTTTGAACCGGGTGTAATTAGTTTTATTTTTAGAAGTAGGAACCATTGTGCTATGGTTTGAATTGAAAACAATGTCTCTTGACTTTATTATGCTTTGAGAATAGTGAATACTTTAGTTGTGATGCTTAGACTCAGTTTTTGACTCTTGAATAAGTGCCTTAAATTGTATAATCTTAACTTTGCTTAACTGCTTTGGCTAGAGTGTCTTGATGAGTCCAATCTTGAGTGATTTATGTGCCATGTGTGTGTGAGTTTTTGTGTATTCTGTGCATTGAATTTGATGTCTAGAACTTGCTCGTGTGTTTGCAAAGAGAAATAATAGCTTTATTCAGTCTTGGAAATGATATAGGCATTTCTTTGTTTAGCCAATTATATGCCTTATCTACCAAATTGTTATGTATCATAGTTAACCCCGTTGAGCCTGTAATCCTATTTTTTTGGTAACCACATTACAAGACTTACCCATTTGTTTGAATTAACCATCTATTTGAGCCATTTACCTCTCATGAGCACTTGAAATTGTATGAACTTTATAAAAGTTGAAATGTGGGGTGATTGTGTTGATTTTTTTGTGGAGCTAATGAAATAAGGAGAAAGGTGCACTGTTTTCAAAAAGTAAGAGTTACTTAAATGGAAAAAGAAAAAAAAATATACATAGTGTATTGTTGTGAAAATTATTCATTGATAAGTGGTAACTCTTGATGTATTTGTGCTTAAAAAGGTTGGGAGTTAATGTAAATTGATGTGAAGGCAGAGTATTGATTTGACATAAGTGTGGGGTTTTAACAATGAGATGTATGTATTAAAGTGCTTAGGGAGGTATAGTCACTTTTATATCTAAATGTATCCTACCCGTCCTGCAGCTTACATTACAACTAATTAAAGTCCTACTTGATCCTTGACTGAATGAGCTCAATTAGTGGAGTAGTACACTACGGGCAAGCTTATGGTTCAACTTTTGTGGCATATGAATGTTGTTTCTGAGAGAGAGTGAATTCTTTCTTTTTGAAGTTCATAATTGTGCTTAAATTTGATTGTGTATGGAACTACTCTCTTTTGTTGTGAGGGCACGTGATTCATGAAGGAAAGGTAATATTGTTGACCTCTGTGTTAGAGTAAGTGAGCGAGTTGTAAATAATGCGTGGTTCTTTAGAGTCAAATCTTGAGGTGAGGATGTTACGCAAGAATGCTTAGTTTATTTTAAATATTCTTGGTATGATGAGTTATGAGAATTGTTTAAAAAGGTCGAGTCATTATAAAGTGTATTTTGATTGCTCGAGGACGAGCAATGGTTTAAGTGTGGGGTGTTGATGGTAGGCTATAATTGTGTGTTTTAGTTTCTTGTTGCACTCTAATTTACTACACTTTAATTAAGTTTGAGTCTTAATCACTAGTATTTTTCACTAATTATATGTTTAATGCCTTGTAGGAGTGAGTCCAAGCCATGTAGATGTTATGGGATGAATTCATGCTATTTTGGAGCTTTGAAGTCTGAGTAAAAGCCCAAGGATTAAGTTGGAATCGAGTTCGGGGATCAACTGACACTAGTGCATTCAAAAAGAGAATCGAAGAATCGAGCCGGACGTCACCCAAGTGCACGACTGCACACTGGGCGCACATGGGAGGCAGAACATTACGCAAAGTGCGTGGCCTAATGCGCAAGCACCATCCCAGGTGTGCGGCCGCGCACGTCCTGTTCGGGAAAAGTCCTACTTCGTGAAGGAGAAGGTGTGTTTGTTTGGGCCCGACCCTACTTGGTATATATACATGGAAAAATGGTATTTTGAGGACTCTTTTGACATACTTTAGACCTGAGGAAGCTAAGGAGAAGTGAGAGAAGCAAGAGCACAAGGATTTCATCGTTCAATCCTCACCTAAGACAAGGGTTTGGATCGTTTATGCTTTCCTTTAAATTAAACTTATTTGTGATGAATTACTCAATATATATGGAGTAGTTCTCTTTAGGGATTGATGGATTTGGTGTATTGAGAATTGTTTGTGGATATTAACTCTAGGTTTTATGTATTAGATCGTTTTGGGTGTTTTAATTGTTCGATATATTTTCACATGTTCATGTAATCGAAAGAGGCATAACTTGTGATGTTTTTGCATTATCTTGTTGGTTGAATTCATTGATTCTTCATAGTAATCGAAAGAGGCTAGTTGAATTATTGTTTAGACCTAGTTAGGAGGATAATCAGAAGAAGTTTTCCTCACTACCAATCAACTACGAATTCTTGCATATCTTCACCGTGCATAAATTGGTCCATATTGTGAGGTTGAGACTTAATCGAGAGAGGAGTTTCTACCTAACATTTGAAATAATAATTGAATGAATTTGAGAGACTCAATTGAACATTAGGAGTGACTTAGCTAGAGTTAAATCCCAGACAATTATCTTGCACCTATCCAATCAACTCCTATTTTCTCCGATTGATATCTTCCTTACTCATTGTTGCGATTGTCATTAGTCAATCATTTAAACTCTTAGTTAAATTTTAGTTTTAATCACACAAATCTCAATTGTTGATCATCTTGGATAGAAATCAAGCTATAAACTATAAAAACACTGTTTAACTCCAATCTCTGTGGATATGATATTTTATTATACTATATTCGACTAGCGAGCATATTTAAGTGTGTGTTTTGCGCTCGTCAATATCTTGTCAAAGTTATGTATATGTTCCCAAAGTGAGGCCTATTGGCTAAAATCTGGAGGAAAAAGGAGAGAAGAGTCGCATAGGCGCACATACAAGGACAAAGTCGTACAGGATGCATGACAGAAGGTAGCAACAGTTATGAGATTAGAAGAATTCCGACAACAAGTAGTGGTATGAGAAAGAGGCCTAAAGGGGAAAATGCCCTGGCCTTTGGATTTATTCACAGAACAGTTGCCTAGATGGCAAGGACATTATTAAAATATTCATAAGAGCTATGGGTTATGAGACTGATAAGCGCATCAGTCAACATTCGAGGACGAATATTTCAAAGGGGGGAATGATGTTACACCGCATGTTTTCATACGTAATAGTACGTCGTAAGTCAATTGATGTAAGCTCATAAATAAAATCATCTTTAAAAAGTTTATAAAGTAAGTTAATCATGTTACCGTAGAGGTTAAAAATATTTAAGATCATGAATATCAAGTACCAAGAGGGTTGGAAGGCTTAGAAGCTAAACGAATTGAAGAAAATAAGTTTCGTCGAAAGTCGACAAGTTGGAATGTTATAACATGTAATTTTGGGGTGTGACTAGGGTGCTTAACATTATAAGGAGGTTATGTTATGAGTTATTATAGTCGTATGATAGTCGTGTGTTATGTGTTGAAGTCAAGCGAGTTGTAGAACAAAAGTTGGCAGATGTCATCACAAGTTACATTCATAAATATGTTGAACATTAGGTCAAATGTAGCTGAGCGTTTCTCCAAATGTACTTGGAATTACAGGGTGATCTACCTACTAAATTTAAGATCTACTACTCTTGTTTCTAATTCATTTAACCGTTTGTCAATACAACATCGGATTAGAGAGATATTCGCGTTTTTGCAAGACTGCGCAAGCAGCTCCCATGGGACCCACAAAGTCGGTGTAAAACTCCAGTTTGTATTAAGTCAATTCGAAGTCGTTTTAACTCCTTTTTCTAATACAAAACAGTTCCAAAACACTTCTAAATTCTCTCCAAGGGTTCCTCCATGATTCTAGGGTGAAAACTTAAGATAAAACATGAATTCAACGCTAGAAATCTCGTGGTGCTTGTTAGATCATAGTTTTTCATCTTGTGGCTATTTTGGAGGGTTCTTCAAAGGTATGTAACCTCAGATTTCGTGTTTTTCTTTCTGATTAAGCTAAGAATCAGTCCCTGTTTCATATATATTAGTGTTTCAAGGCAAAATACAAGTGTTTACACACCAACTTGAACACAAAAGTTGATTCAAGAAGAGAATACAACTCCTATAGTGTTGTGGTGTGATTGAGGGTTGTTGTGAGCTACGCCAGCTAGGGATTTCAAGTTGTATCTACTGCATAAGGTAATTAAATCATGTTATTTATTGTGCTTAAGGTTAATCATGTGTTGGTTTAGTTGTTTGAGTGAAACTCTACAAGATAATAATTGACATGGCATAAGGAATCGTTATCTTTTTTTTTGTGGGCTGTGTTGAGGCTATATATATAGTGTGTTGTGGCTGGATAATTTTATAAATAGATTGATTATGTTATGACTGATGTTGTTAAGCTTATCTATGTGCTAAGTAAGTTGATTGAAGAAGATAACATAAAAAATAAAAGGTTGACAATAAAGGTTAAGATGCTAGGCGTGTGGACTATATTTGAAGATTATTCTTATGATGTTTTGGGCTGAAAATGATATGGTAATCATAAGTATGATGTTATAGATATTGTAGGTAGATTAATGGAAAAGGAATTGGATTCAAACCATAATTTGCTAATCGTAAATCGAGCTTGCCGCTCAAAATGGTTGTTGAAGTAATGGGAGAGCTTATTGTGAATTATATTGTTATTGTTTGGGATGTTTGGTGACTTTTGGTAACATATGGGATATAGTTAAAATAGGGGAGGTTTCATGCCCCAACCTCGGGGAGCGCGACCGGCGCTCAACCGAGTGAACCTGGTCGAGCAAGCCTATTAGACCTTCCCTACCCGACTCATTCATAATCCAAAAAGGGAATGCATCACCATTTGTTAAACAGGGGAGAGATCAGTTATATAAATAAATAAACATTGCTAGTCCATTTTTCATTATATACATTATACCATAGTTAAGTTTCTAAAATAGAACTTAGTCCAGTGACCACTCCGATACCTATACACGACCCACATAAACGTCTACGGAGACTCTAATGATATAAAAGACCAACATGACAATGCCGGCAACAAGGCCCCGGCTATACCTCAAAATGTGAAAACTTCTACAAAAGAAGGACTACATGACCCCAGGAGGAAATGGGGCTCACCAAGACTGCTGTGATGAGTGTGAGGGAGAGCACCACTATCTGCGATCAGCGCTATCTGCGATGGAACCACCTACATCCATTCAAAGATGTAGCGCTCCCGGCAAAAGGGACGTTAGTACTGTCGAATAGTAATAGTATGTAAGACAAACACCAATCTTAGTAGAATGAACAGTGAAATAAGGAGAAGGCAGTCATAATAATCAATAAGTGCTTCACAGAAATACACAGAAAAACCAAGTAAGGATCACATAGTTTCCGATTCAATCTTTCCATCTTTTTAGGTTAATAATCTTTAGTGCCAAATGCCACAACTCACAATGCCATCGTGATTTTACACGGAGTCCGGTCTCGGCCCGACCGGCTAAGCCATCTCAGGTGAAACATATCCATATCCACAATATAAATCAATAATTCCAATACAAATACCACCATGTGTACAACATGGCGTCCGATCTCGGCCCGATCGGCTAAGCCATCTCACTTGAGACATAACCTCTTTCAATTGTTCACTCAATTCACATTTCTTTCCCATCTTTCGTTACATGGCACAAACAGCCTCATTTATTAAGTAGTTCTTGGCACTTGGGAACATTTTACAATTCAAGTATTTCCCTTTTTATCCGTTCAAATAACATCATCATTCATGTCGATAAGTATCATCACATAAGGCATTACACATATAATAGAAGGAACTTGGAAAATCATAATAACATTCTCAAGTAGCATGATGNATCTGCGATGGAACCACCTACATCCATTCAAAGATGTAGCGCTCCCGGCAAAAGGGACGTTAGTACTGTCGAATAGTAATAGTATGTAAGACAAACACCAATCTTAGTAGAATGAACAGTGAAATAAGGAGAAGGCAGTCATAATAATCAATAAGTGCTTCACAGAAATACACAGAAAAACCAAGTAAGGATCACATAGTTTCCGATTCAATCTTTCCATCTTTTTAGGTTAATAATCTTTAGTGCCAAATGCCACAACTCACAATGCCATCGTGATTTTACACGGAGTCCGGTCTCGGCCCGACCGGNGGCAATAATAAGCCAAAATAAGAGTTATGATATAGTATAACCTACCTAGATGTAATAAAGCCAAAAGCATAGATAACCAAGGATATTAAATAAGATATAGCAATAATCATAAGTTCGACAAAGTGCCTAGCGAAGAATTTCAGTACACCTATATATTCCCAAAGGGACACCTTGTCATAGTTTTGTATATATTCACAAAGTGAGGCCTAGAGCTTGGCTAAAAGTTAGGGGGAAAGGAGAAAAGAGTCACTTAGGCATGCATACAAGGACAGAATCGTACAGGCTGTTACGATATTGGAACAATTCCGACCACAATTCATGGTGTGAGAAAGAGGACTAAAAGGGGGAATGCCCTGGCATTTGGATTTATTTATAGAACAGTTGCCTAGATGGCAAGGACATTATTAAAGTATCCGTAAGAGCTATAGGTTATGACACTGATAAGCGCATTAGTCAACATTCGAGGGCGAATGTGCCAAGGGGGGAATGATGTTACCCCACATGTTTTCATATGTGAGAGTACTCGTAAGTCAATTGATGTAAGCTCAAAAATGAGATTATATTTAAAAGTATATAAAGTAAGTTAATCATGTTACCTTGGAGGTTACAAATATTTAAGATCATGAATAACGAAGTACCAAGAGTGTTGGAAGGCTTAGAAGCTAAACGAATTGAAGCAAAATATGTTTCGTCGGAAGTCGACAAGTTGGGAATGTTCTAACATGTACTTTTGGGGTGAGACTAGGGTGATTAACATGATAAGGAGTTTATGTTATGAGTTATTATAGTCGTATGATAGTCGTATGTTGAGTTTTAAAGTCAAGCGAGTTGTGGAACAAAAGTTGGCAAAGGTCATCACAAGTTACATTCATAAATATGCTAAACATTAGGTCAAATGTAGCAGTGCTTTTCTATCAATATAATACGAACTAGGGGGTGATCCAACTATCAAATAGAAGGTCTAAAAGTCTAGTTTTCAATGCATTAAACCGTTCATCGATATGATATTAGAGTAGATAGATATTTGTGGCTTTGCAAGACTGCGCAAGCAGCTCCCTATGGGACCCACTTAGGCGGTTGAGACATCTTGATATATATGTGACGCCTATAGTCCGTTTTAACTCATTATTTTTCACTCTCTTCAGATCCTAGACACCTAAAACTTTATCTCAAAGTTCTCTAATAATTCAAGATCCAAACCAAGGGCAAACAACACAAATCAAGTGTCGGGAATCCCGTGGCGCTAGTGAGTTTCTTGTTCTTCTTGTGGTTGCTGATTTTGGTTTGGTTCTTGCTCGTGTGGGGAGTTGTTTAAAGTGGTTTAAGTTCTGTAAAATACTCACCCAAGGTTTTCATATCAACACTAGGTGATTTAAAGTCTTCCAAAGTGATTCTAGTGCCGAGAAACCCAAATTGATTGCTAGTTTCGCTTCTTTATTCTTGTGGCTGCATTGGAAGAATATTTAGTGGTGAACTAAGCTCAAACTGGAGTTTTTCTATCTGTTTAAGGGTAAGGAACCTCTTACTTTATATTTATTTAACCTTTTCCAAGTTATGTCTAAGTCATTGAAGCTAGAACTAGTGAGTATCGATCAAAAGTCTTGTTAGTAGTGTTGTTGATTATTGGGCTGTTTGGGAGGTGTTCTTGCAGCGTTTTTTGGCTGGAAAATTTATGGAATAACCTGAGTATATTGTGTTGTTATTATCAACATTTTCCTAAATATAAATAAGAGGGAAAGGGTTCAAAATATAGTGTTATTAGACATGAACCGAGCTTACCGCTCGACATGTTATTGTGCTGGTTGTGTTCCATATAGCTACTGGTTATTGTTTGGGAAGTTTGGTGAGTTTTAGTAACTTATGGAATGTAGTACAAACGGAGGAGGTGTTGTCCGTTTTCGTGTAGAATATTAGTTTTGATATATGAGAGTACAATGCTTATATGATGACGACGAAGTCGGTTTACTCATTGTAGACTTAAGGAGATCGTATTGGCTGACAATTGGAGAGAATATTGAAAAGGTTTGTTAAGGAACTTTCTTCTTTCTTTTGGCATGATATAAAGTGAAATGAATGTAAACGATACGCTATTTCATAACGGATATACTCCTAGCAACTAAGGTTGTCCGTGTTGTTCTTTTCTTATAAAGTTATTCTAAGCAAGTATGTATGATCCTTGAATCCTATTGAGGTTTATATCGATGGTATGGATGTCCATAATGTTAATCGAAGGTACGATGACCTTACATCACTGCGAAAGGTTTAGAACGTAATTCCATAAGTCCACCATGCATCATATATATATATATATATATATATATATTTTACTCTACCGAGCCGCAATATAGTCGGCGGGGTACGACACCTGTTATGCAACCACTAATCAATTGGGTTTTACTGAGCTCCACGTGGCCGGGTACGATTCTACCGATCCTTATGATGGGCGAGTACATTTTAACCGAGTCCTCTTCGAGGCCGGGTACGATATGAAGATGATGATGCACACAGAGGCATATGTTTTTAAAAGTATATATATATATATTTATGTATCATGCATTTTATGTCAGTCGCCCTCAGAGGCACTCAGATGTTACAGGTTGTATCTTCTTTACCTCTCTTTATATTATTGTTCTTATTTATGCTTTCCTACCTTACTGTAATACCCCGGAAAATTTTGAAGTATTTCAGCGTAAAGCCCCGTAAATTTTGCAAGTGAATTCAAGGTTTCGTAGTGCCGGAGTAGGCTTACGTGTTCGGACTTTTTGGGTTGAACAATGCACCGGAATGTAAAGGAAAATATTTGGCGGAAAATTGCATTTATACGGTCCATTATGTGACCGCATAATCACTCTGCGGGCCGCATAATGGCAGCAGAAGTGAGCAGGAGAAAGGCCAGTCTTGGGGAAATTATGCGGTCGGCTATGCGACCACATAACTGTTATGCGGTGCATTATGCGATCACATAACAGTTATGCGGACCGCATACACGCACAAAGTTTTGATCGTTTTGGTCTGTAATTATGCGACCGATATGCGGTCCGCATATCCATTATGCGGTCGCATATGCGACCGCAGAACCTGTTCCGGAGCTCCATTTTTGGATTTTTAAAACCCGACCCTACTTCGTTAAATACACGCTTTGGGTCATTTTTGAGCAAAATCTGATGTTTTAGAGAGAAGGAAGAGTGTTATAGAGAGAGAGGAAAACCCTAGGCTATTTATTCATCAAGTCTTGCTCAAATCTTGGAATATTAATAAGGAAAACCCACAAGTTCTTCATCTAAGAGGTAAGGTTCCATACCCTAGTTTTTAATTTCGAATTTGGGTAGAAGATGGTTGATTAGGAGTATGATTCATGGGTATGAGATTATTATTTATACATGCATGTACCAATAAGAATTGGGGGAAGATTGTTGAGCTGAAATAAGTAAGGATTGGGTTGTGGAGTGAAGGAAATCTTGTAGAAGAACCTTGTGGTTAAATTTGCACACCTAGTGTGTGATAAAATGCTCAAATGAGCTGAGACCATGAATATCTTCCTAATTATGGTTCAATTTTGTTATGTCTCAAAATAGATCGGGATTGCTAAGAATTCCGGATCATTCTAGAGTTAAGGANATTCATGGTTCTAGCTTACGTTTTCCCCACTCTCTTTATCATACATGCATGCAATATAAACCACCCTCATACCCATGAAGTATCACACTAGTACCCCATTATAGCTATGTTTGAAATTAAGAGCTGGGGGTGATGAAGTCTTACCCTTTTGGATGAAGAATTTGGTGCTCTACTTGAATATTTCCAAAGTTTTAAGTGATGATTGAAGATCAATTTGATGAAAACTTAGGCCCTCCCTCTTGAACCCTCTCTCTTTCACTCTAGAAATATCAAACAATTAGCTCAAAATAGACCTAAAGGGTGTTTTAATGGATTAGGGGTCGGGTTTTAAATTAAGAAAAAGGGTGCCCCGACACAGGTCTGCGGTCGCATATGCGACCGCAGAAATGGCCCTCGGGGGCCTAAACTTTCGGCCCAGATATGCGACCAGTATGTGGTCCGTATACTTGTTCTGCGGTCGCATAATGCACCACAGAACTCCCTCCGCAGAAACCCAAGAGGAATTATGCGACCAATATGCGGTCCGCATATCGATTATACGGTCGCATAATCGACCGCAAAGCTGACCTCAAATTGGCCAATCTTTTTGCTTCACTCTGCGGCCATTATGCAGTCCGCAGAGTGATTATGCGGCCACATAATGGGCCGGAGAAATGCGTTCTTCTGCGAAATATTTTCCTCTAAGTCCGTAGGGTACTTTTCACTCCAAAAAGTCCAAAAAGCCCCCAAGAGAATTTCTACTATAATAACGCAGGAATCTATTTTAGCGCCACGAAACCCAGAGTTTTTAGTTTAAATTTTTACGGGTCCTTACAGGAGGTGCTGTCCATTTTCTTATAGAATATTGGTTTCCAAATATGAGAGTTACAACGCTTATATGATGATGACGAAGTCGGTTTACTCATTGTAGACGTAAGAAGATCATATTGAGCTTGCTTGACGATTGGATAGAAGATTTCAAAGGTATGTTAAGACACTTCCTTCTTTCTTTAGGCATGATCTAGAGTGAAATGAACATAAACTTTACGCTATTTCATAATGGATCTACTCCTAGAAACTAAGGTTGCCCATGTTGTTCTTTCCTTATAAAGTTATTCTAAGCAAGTATGTATGATCCTTGAATCCTATTGAGGTTTATATTGATGGTATAGATGTCAATAATCTTAATCGAGGGTACGACGACCTTACATCACTCCGAAAGGTTTAGAACGTGATTCCATGAGTCCAACATGCATTTTATATATATAT
>AWOL01S0037207.1:12219-56991 GCA_000715115.1 Nicotiana otophora | reverse complement strand
TGAAACTACACGTGCCGGTGTAGGGGTGGATTGGGATTATTCCCCTTATTTGGGATGAAATTGGAACCTTTGGAAATTATGATATTATTCTCCTTAATTGGGATGAAACTGGAACCTTTGTGGATTGGAAAAGTCAACCCATACGGCATATGTAGAAAGGCAGCCTAGCTGATCGGGTGAAGATCAGACGCCATATTGCGCATATGGTGGTACTACTCTTGGTAACAACTTTCTTTCGCATCACATGTCAAACCACATTGTTCATGGGGAGATGTCCTAGCCGAGCGGGCATGATCGGACTCTGTGCTAACAAAGACGATAGTATATCAGTGCTAATGATCTCCCAACCAAAATTATATATGAAGTTCGTATTTTGAAAATTATTATGTTTTAACTAGATGTTTGGATATTGTTGATTGTGACTTGCTGTTTTTATGTGTTGCCTTTTCTTATATGGGCATTCTATTTTGAAAGAGGATTTTTAGCTATACATACTAGTGCTATTCGACAGTACTAACGTCCCTTTTGCCGGGGACGCTACATCTTTAATGGATGCAGGTGGTTCTTCAGCAAGCGGCATTGATCAGTGATAGCAGTACACTCTTTTCAGCTGCTTTGGTGAGCTCCACTTCATTTCGGGGTCTTTTGTTTCTCATGCACTGTATTTTGAGGTATAGCCGGGGCCTTGTTGCCGACATTTCCATATTACTCTTCTATTGTACTTAGAGGCTCCGTAGATAGGTTGTGGGTTATAGTTGATGTTGGGAATTGAACTAGAAATGTTGGTACTTGGAAATTATGTTTTTCATTAATTCTATAAACTCGTAATGTTTTGGAAATTATGAATGAAGCTGCTAATGGGAATGAAAAGGAAGTCTAATAGGCTTGCTCGGCCGGGTTCTCTCGGTTGAGTGCCAGTCGCGCTCCCTGAGTTTGGGGCGTGACACTTACATACTCAGTACTTTATTTGTATTGACGTCCCTTTTGCCTGGGGACACTGCGTCTCATGCCCGCAGGTCCCGATTGATAGGCTGACAGTCCACCTAGTACGCTATCAGCTCAGCGGAAAGTGTTAGTGCACTCCACTTGATCCGGAGTTGCCTATTTGGTTAGTATGCTTTGGGCATGTATTGATTGGTATGGCGGGGCCCTGCACCGACCTTTATGATGTTTATGTACTCTTAGAGGCTTGTAGACTGATGTCATGTATATTGATACTTGTATGGCCTTGTCGGCCTATGTTTTGAGTGTCTAAATGATCATGTCAGCCTTATAGGCCCGTACATCACATGTATAAGTTTGTATATCATGTTAGGTCGTCATTTGTCGAGTATTCCCTTATGTTTTATTCTGGTTATCTCATGTCGTCCTTTTTCACTCATTTACCCATGATAGTTTGATAAGAAAGATACGTTACATTGGTACTCGGTTGAATAAGGTACCGGTTGCCCATCGCGGCCCTTCAGTTTGGGCTGTGACAAGTGGCGACGTTGTTGAAAAATGGCCACCTCAGAGAGTTCTTAAGAGACCGGGGCAAAAACAATTACGGTCGCAACCGGGATAACGCAGAGCCCTCGAAGATAGGTAAAGACCCTCCCCAAAAAAGCATCAACATGATTTTCGAGGGAAATGAGATCAACGGTGTGACCTTCTCGGTAGCAAAAAAGACAAAGGTGTCGGTGACTCATAGCAAGAGACTTCGGGAAGTCGCAGAGACATCACATTCACAAAAGAGGATGCCGATGGACTTCTACTACCGCACAACGATGCCCTGGTAATTTCTCTTAAAGTTCTAGATTTTAAAATTAAATGTGTTTTGGTGGACCCAGGAAGTTCAACCAATATCATTCAATGGAGAGTGCTGGAGCAAGCCATGCTAACCGGAAGTATCATTCCGGCCACAAAGCTCCTCGCTGGATTCAACTTAGCAAGTGTGACAACCCGAGGAGAGATTCTGCTGCCCACAAACGTCTAATGGGTCATAAAGACTACCTTGTTTGAAGTAGTAGATGGCGACATGAGCTACAATATAATTCTAGGCAAACCATGGCTATATGAGATGAATGTTGTGCATTAATATATCATCAACTTCAGAAATTTCCAACTCCAAAGGGAATCAAACAAATAAGAGGAGATCAACCGACGGCGAGGGAGATGAACACGATCTTGGTTTCCAGCACTAACGGGAAGGAACACGCGGCATAGCAATTATAGGAATCGATGCCCGCTCCCGATACAAACTAAAACGACAAAGGGGAAGAGCCATCGGAATCCTACCAGATACCAAGGTATTTCCAGGTATCGAAAGAAACATACGCAACCAAATCCACGCTGGAAGAACTTGAACAAGTGGTACTGTTCAAAAAGTTCCTAGAGAGGAAGTTTCACTTGGGGACAAGATTAAACCCCGAGCTCAGGTTAGGATTAATAGAATTTCTTAAAACTAATGTTGATTGTTTTGCATGGTTGCACGCGAATATGACAGGTTTCCCGCTAGAGATGGTTGTGCACAAGTTAATCCTGGACCTCACCATCCCTTCGGTAAGGCAAGTGAAGCACCCGATCGTCGAGGTCAGAAATAGGTTTGTCAAAGAAGAGGTAACTCGATTGCTCGATATCGGTTCCATCTGGGAGGTAAAGTATCCCGACTGGCTAGCTAACATAGTAGTAGTTCCAAAAAAGAATAATAAATTTCACATGTGCGTAGATTATAAGGATCTGAATAAGGCGTGCCCAAAAGACTCATTCCCATTTCTAAACATTGATCAAATGATCGATTCAATGGTCAGGCACGAGTTGATGATTTTCCTCGATGCCTATTCCGGGTACAACCAAATCAAAATAAACCCGTAGGATCAGGAAAAAACTTTGTTCATAATGAACTTTGGCACATATTGCTACAATGTGATGCCCTTCTGGCTTAAGAACACCAGAGCCACTTATCCGAGGCTCATGAACAAAATTCTCGAAAAGCAAATAGGGACAATAATGGAATTTTACATAGATGATATGCTAATTAAGTCTTTGAACGCAGGCGACCATCTGAAACACCTCCAAGAAACCTTTGACATCCTAAGGAAGCACAACATGAAGCTTAACCCCAAAAAATGTGCATTCAGAGTCAGCTCCGGTATATTTTTGCGTTTCCCGGTGTCACGAAGGGGGATCGAAGTCAATCCTGACAAGATTAAAGCCATCGAGGACATTCTAGACCAGCTGACTAACGTAAAAGAAGTCCAAAGGCTAACCGGAAGACTGGCTATTTTTAGCAGGTTCATTTCCCGGTCCTCGAAAAAATGCCATCACTTCTGAAGAAGAAGAACAACTTTGAATGGACTCTGAAATGCCAACAGCCCTAAAAGATCTGAAACGGTATTTATCAATCCTCCCTTTACTATCAAAACCGGAGGAAGGTGAACAATTGCTAATATACTTAGCAGTCTTGGAGGTAGAGGTAAGTGTCGTTCTAGTACGGAAAGACTAAGGTACGCAATCTCCTATCTATTATGTTAGCAAAATTTTAACGGGAGCAGAAACTCGTTATCCGCACCTTAAAATTTGGCCTTAGCTCTCGTAGTCGCCGCTCGAAAGCTTAGGCCTTACTTTCAATGCCACCCGATAGTTGTGGTGGCCATTTTTCCATACAAATTGTCCTTCACAAACCTGGATTGTCAGGTCGACTGTCCAAGTGGGCAGTCGAAATGAGTGAATTTGACATCGAATATAAACCCAGGACTGTGATAAATCACAAGTCTTGGCCGACTTCGTGGCCGATTTTAGTCTTGGACTGCTGCCTTTGGCCACCAAAGAAGCAGTGATGGTGTTGGAAATGACATCAGGAGTTTGGAACTTGTTCACGGACGAAGCTTTCAATGTGAAAGTGTTCGGGCTCAAGGTAGTCTTAATTACGCCCTCGGGAGAAATACTTAGGCAGGCCATAAAAACTGTTCCCTTGACTAACAATGAAGCTGAGTATGAGCCTTTGATTGAAGGACTTGAACTAGCCTAGGGACTAGACTCCAAGGTCATTGAAATCAAATGTGATTCCCAACTGATGGTAAATCAAGTATATAGAATTTTCGACACCGAGGAGGAATGCATGAAACAATATGTGGTGAAAGTTCAAAATCTGCTCGCACGGTTCAGGGAATGGTCAATCACCCACATCCCAAGAGAAGAAAACGCAGAAGCATATGCATTGGCTAATCTGAGCTCGTTCACGAAAATGAAGGGATCAAATTCTGGTACGGTCGTACAGCTCATGCACTCGGTATTGGATGTGGATGGTTATTATGAAGTAAAGGCGACCAACTTGGTGTGGAACTGGAGAAATGAAATCATCGATTACCTTGAGCACAACAAACTGCCCGAAGACTCGAAGGCATCCCGGGCACTCCACACCAAAGAAGCTCGTTACAGCTTCTAGGGAGGAGAGTTGTATAGAAGGTCATTCCAAGGCCCGTTGGCCCAATGTTTAGGAGAATCCGAGGCTAATTACATCACGAGAGAGGTTCACGAAGGAATTTATGGAAATCATTCAGGTGCATACTCGTTGGTGTTAAAATTAGTTAGGGCAAGATACTACTGGCCTCGGATGGAACAAGATGCTAAGGTGTTCATTTAGAAATGCGACAAGTGTCAATGCCATGCACCGTTAGTACACTAATCGGCAGAGCTATTGCACTCAGTATTATCTCCATGGTCATTCATGAAATGGGGGATGGACATAGTCGGTCCGCTGCCACTGGCTCCCGGTAAGGTAAGATTTCTTTCGATTTTAGCTGATTACTTCTCTAAGTGGGTTGAAGCAGGTACTTACCAAAAAATCGGCGAGCAAAAGAAGTGGTCGATTTCCTGTGGGAGAACATAATTTTGCTGATTCAGAATACCGAAGGAGAGAGCTTGTGACAACGGGCCACAGTTCATCGGCGCAAAAGTCACAAATTTCCTTGAAGACTTGAATATCAAAATAATCACATCTTCGCCATACCACCTGAGCATAAATGGTCAAGCAAAATCGACAAATAAGGTGATTATTCAAAATCTCAAAAAGAGATTGGAAGCAGCCAAAGGCAAGTGCACCGAAGAGTTACTAGGAGTGTTATGGGCGTACCGGACAATGACAGGAGCAGAAGCCTTGATCCCGGTGGAAGTAGGAGAACCTACCTTGAGTAACTTCCGTACAGGGTGAATAAACAAACAAGGAAGCATAGCTAGTCAAATTGGAGCTGCTTGACGAACGCATGGAATTGGCGTACGTAAGGATGGTGGCCCAGAAACAAAGAATGGAAAGATACTATAATCAAAGAGACAATCTCCGTTATTTCAAAGTGGGATACTTGGTTTTACAAAAAGTGACTCAAAACACCCGAGAAATCAATGCATGAAAGCTGGGTCCGACATGGGAAGGCCCCTAGCGGGTTTTAGCCATCACCGGGAAAGGATCATATGAACTGGAAAACCAAGACGGAGTAAAATTGCCAAGTAACTGGAATGTGACCCACCTCAAAAGGTATTATTGCGGATGTGCACTGCTTGTACTGAAAGTATGTGCTGCACTTTTTTCCCTTCATCCAGTTTTTGTCCCAATTGAGTTTTGCTAGCAAGGTTTTTAACGAGGCAACAACGGAAAGCATGCTACAAAGGAAACACCATCGGCAGAAGTAAGACCTTTAAACGACAAGGCATCAAAATGACAAACCACTGCGAGATGGTTAAATAATCTTTGATTCGGTGGCAAATTCCTAATGGGAAGCAAAACTTGCCACCGGAGCAAAGTCTATTCAACTAATTACAAGTGTTTTCCCTGCAAACCACAGGGGGTGGTTAGATAATCTTTGGCTCGATAGTAAAGTTCCTAACGGGAAACAAAGCTTGCTATCGAACCAAAGATTATCCAATCATTCACTAGAGGAATCCTCAAAGGAGAAAGACTTCTAGTTTTCTAATTCGCATTCTTCGCATTCGAACACTGAGAGGAGAATGATATGAGAATACAGCAACCTGATTGCCACAGAAATCGGGACTACGAAGTCCGGGAACAAATATGCCTCATCGGGACTGGGGATTGCACAGCCAGCCCCGTAAACACAAGTTGTACAAATTAGCCACATGCAATGGCAATTTCTATTCTTTCAGCAAAACGAATGCTTACATACTTTTGAATATAAAAGGAATAAAATAAAGTCCTTTTATTTTTATCTTGTTTTTTGTCCAAACGATGAATTGATTTTATCATTTGAAAGTTAATCAAGTACTTCAAATGCTAGTGCAGAATGAACAAAAGACGTCCTCTTCAAGAGCACTATAAACATAAGAGGGCACTCTCTTATGAAGCCCTCACAGTAAAGGGTTGGTTCCGGAGGAGTTTATGCTCTGAATCAAAACGCTATCGGGGAAAAATGCACCTGAAGCCTTGCATAATTCGACGCAAAAAAGGAAACTTTGTGCAATGCTTAAACAAAAATCACTTTTATATATCAAACACGCCAAGCAACATAAGTACAAAAATTCAAAAAGAAAACAAAGAACTAAACTACATCGCTCTCAGAACTCGGGGGGAGAAACGTATCAGCGCCCCCGAGAGAAGTAGGTGGATCTGCCGTCGGCTCGGGATCTTGCCCTTTATCATTCTCTTCAAGTTTCTCCTTGGTTCTCGAGAACTTAGAACCGGAACCAGAACCGGAAGAGTTAGTTGCACCGGGCTAAGCAGGGAGGTGTCTTCGAGCGGTTGACTCCAGCTCTCGGGCCTTAGCGATTTCATCGTCAATATCAATGATGCCCGCTTTAACCTCTTCCAAGGTTTTTCTCCTCATGCTATACATAGAATATGTTTTTTCAATAACGAGGTAATCCGCTCGGTGCTGAAGTTCTGATTTAAGACGGTCAACCTCGGTCTAAAGGCCACCTCGCTCGGATCTCGCGGCGCTAAGACTAAGATCAAGATCACGGATAGTGGTTATATGAACCTTATTATGTTCCATGGTCCTCTTATACATATCCTCTATTAGGCGCGCTTATCCTCGACAATATCAGCCTCTTCAACTTTGGAGTTCAAGACTGTCTCCAAGTTATTCAATCTCACAATGGAGGCATATTCGCGCTCGGCAGCAACAAGCACAACATTCTGGACCTCAGACCATTTAGCCTTGGATTCTTGAAATTGTACATTTAATTGAGAGGCTTCTTAGCTGAGGGCCATTATTTCCTGCTCACTCTGCTGCTGTCGAGTCTCTAACTCACCAGCTTCAACAGCTTTTGCTTCCAGCACCGAGAGACGAGCAGCAATTTGGTCCCGCTTAGCCAACAGTTGATCCCGCTCGGACTTAAGCTTTTCTTTATCTAGGATCAACTTCTGAAGGCCCTCGAAAGTAAGGAAGTTGGCCTGAGAAGCAAAAACCCAAATTAGAAACTCTATTAAAGGAAATCAAAAAGAAAGATCAACAACAACATGAAACAACTTTGTTTTTTAAAAAAAGACAGAGTTTGAACTTACATGTACGAGTCTAGGACTCAGGGAAAGATGGAGTTGTGGCCGGGATGATATCCCTGGTGACAACGACGACAAACTGCTACATCCATCCATGGTGGTGGGCAAAGCATGGTGGCCACGTTTGCTGAAATTTATTACTCCCCCACGAAAAATCTTGGGGGAGTAGAGATTCATCATATGAGCTAAGGTGAACTCCTCCTGCGTTTTCTGTCACAGCCATCGCAAACAGGTCAACGTTCGCCATACCGAAGAGCCCACCTATGCCAAACAAACTTGGTATCGTTGGCACAACTCCAAAATCACGGGTTCAAGTCCCCCGCTCAAATAAAATGCACCCAAAGTGAATGGATACGTATAAATATACATGAAGCCATTCTTAGTGAAGATTAATCGCTCCACTAGTTCGGGAGCAAGGATGTTCATGTCATGGAAATTACAGTCCTCCTTCACAACAGAAATGCTGGAAGGGCGAATAGAAGAAGGGTATATGCTGACAACCCAAGTGCGAGAACTTGAAGAAGGGAACTTCTCTTCGAAGCCCTTGGCTGTGTTGAGTCGCTTGGGGATGATAGTGCTTACTGTATGAGGGTCAACATCAACATCGATTTCTTTATCTTTGCTCTCCTTCGTACCCCCACCAAAGAGAAGACCAGAGTTCTGGGAAGAATTATTAAAGAAATCCATGATCGACAGAAGATGATAAGAATTCTTTGAAGAAGATTAAAGAAAGATGAAAGCAGCGAAGAGTTGAATGCAAAGAACTTGAGAGAGTTTGTAAAGCTGTTAAGTTTAAAAGAAGAAGAATGGGGCGTATAAGTAAAGGAATATGAGGCTAAAATCGTGGCCATGATTACCTCGAGAACCGACGAAAATATTGCTAAATCGTGGAGTAACACGTGTTCGGGGTATTAAATGCGAAGAGATGTGCATCTTATCAAGTGCCAGAAACTTTTCAGAAGGGTTCAGAAAATTTTTCGCCAAGAAAGGAATCTTCACCAACTTCCAGGTGACACAAAGATATGCCACCGAAAAGTAAGGGGACGATCTGTATAGGGTAAAATCGGTTCACATTAAATACTCGAATGGTAGAGTGACACGTGGAACCGGGGACGAACGAAAGACGAAGCTAGTGAAAACCAAGACCGGGGACAACAACTTCGGTTGGAATCGGGTAGACCCTGAAAGGAACATTGTTAATGAAGGCAAACGAATATTTGTCACCAGATGACATTCAATGAAGATATTCCTTGGTATTGAATACATGCCCGTTACAGAGAATTTTGGCATTCATTACCTGTCGTTACATATTCATCAATGACCTCCATTATTGTCATTTAAGAGGGACTTGATCTTAGGACCTTGTTCCCTAGGTTTAACTATAAATAGTGACTTCAACAGCCATCATAAGACAGGAAAATTCTGACAAACTTACGCTACACATTATTCCAAGCTAAATAATACTTTATTTTTCGTCTAACAATATTCTTATTACTGTCTTTGGAAGCCTTGCTCCCGGACCCAAGTTGTCTGCTATTTTATCTCAATTTCAACGCTAAGTCTTGTATTTTATTTAACTTATTTGTTATTTTGGATCAAATCGATTCGCTTGTCTATAAACTACATTATAAATTCAACTGTATTATTTTATGAATAAATAAAAGCACTTCTCAAAATAAACAGTTCTTGACGCTTTGGCCAAACGGGCTCTAAGAAATATGTGATGGTTCCTGTTTTAGAGGATGTAGCCCATTTTTGTTTTAGTTGTTTATAAACATTAGGAACTGTTTCTGATTATTGAGATTGATGATCATGTGTACATATTCAACCATCAATGCTTTGTCTTATTTAGATTCCAAAATGCCCATCAATAGTTGCATAATTAATTGTCAGCCATCTCTTAAAGTCCACAATTTGGTTAAGACAAGAAAGGTCATTTTTGACATTGGAATGACATGTTTTGTCTCTCTCTAATCCCCAAGGGATGAGGAAAATGAAACACTACCACTTGCAATTATGATTAAAATAAACAAACTACTGCTTAGTAATAATTAATTAAACAGCGATTAGCATTTAAGCCTTGCCAGGTGGCACATGGATGACGATACTAGGGTGACAACATAGGAAGAACGTCATCAGTAATGGCCTAAAACACTCTTAACGCTCCTTGTGGCGCGTGCAAACTGCAACTACATTATATTCCTCCCGAAGTGTTTGTTACAACTTACTTGGGAAAGTATTTCCACTAAAAAGGTCACTTTCTCTATAAAAATACAGGTATATATAAAGTTAAAGATGATTTGAAATCATAGTATTTAAATGATTTTTATTATTAAAAAGGATAACAGCAACTAATTGTTGATTCAAACAAACAATAAAATATTAGTATTGAGTAAGAGTTTTGATATTTGTAAAGGAAATGACTTGTATTTATAACATGGAAGTTATTCTCACTTTCAATAATAATTGCATTAACTTTAAAATATATTGAGGAATTTATCTTACAAAGATAAACATATGTCCAAGAAAATATTTTACGTTCATAATATTTTTTATGTCTCAAATTATGTATTATCCTTTCCCTTTTAATCTGTCACAAAACTAGTATCATAGTTTTTTATTTAAAATAATTTACTTTTAAAATTTTATTTTATTTTTAATAAAATAAATTATAGTCATATAAATATTTATTAGTTATTTTAGATCATAAATTTTTCAAGAGATTCTTATTTCAAAATTCTAAGAGTTAATACCCTTAAACCCGTCTAAACTATACAATCTTTGTCAGTTTCCTACCTAAACTATCGCATGTCCCCAAAACCCCCTGAACTATATCCCCCTTCATAATAAAACTCACATGTCACTTATGTGGTATATTGTGTGAAATAAATTGCCTAAGAGCGCGTGAAGGGTGAGAATAACCATTAAAATGAGCTCACCTGACAGCAACTAACGGCTAATTAGCCCCCCTTTTTTTAAAACTTATATTTTCTCCTCTTTTTCTTTATATTACACTTTTATTCTCCATTTCTTCATTTTAATCTATTTGAAATTCTCTCTCTTGTTATTATTGAATTTATTTCTTATCTTTCTTTACCGACAAAAATCACAAATCTCAACAAACAATCACAAAACCCTAGATTTAATACCGATTTCGAATAGCAACTACAATAGAAGAGAAATCAATGGTAGAAACCCTGATTAATGTAGAGAATCGCTACTTAGAGAAGGTGCCTCTCATCTCCGATGAGAGAATTTTTTCGATGAGAGCAAAGAGACCATACTTTGAGAGGAGTAAATGACGGACCGGTGTAACAAAATTCCCTTTTTTTTTTCCACTTAATTAGATTGACATATATAAAATAAGCATATTTTTAAAATTAACATAATTAAATATCCACGTGGATTGCCACATGACAGACTTTAAAAATTATTTAGAGCGTGTATCATATGCTCCAGTAAGAATGAGACGGGGAATTTTATTATAAAGGGTATATAGTTCAGGGGGTTGTCGGGGATGACGATAGCTTAGATAGAAAATTGATAAATATTGTATAGTTTACGCGCGTTTGAGAATATTAACTCAAATTCTAAGCATAATCAAACATTGCACGTCAATTGAGACCGACGGATTAACATACGGATAATACAAAATATTTGCACAAATTTTCATGGACGTCCAAAGTGGTCCAGTGGTTCATGAACCTCATCCATCATTGTCTTAATCACTTTGAGTGATGAAAAGCAAAAGATTCCACTAATGCGCGTGGGGTTCGTTTTTTCCACAAGCTAAGGCGAATTTTCCTTCTAAGCTTCCATTAATTTACTAAGAATTCACATTTTCTTACATATATATATGCCCTCATGTTTCTTAACTTGTTGCTCACTAGTTGCTAGCTAAGTAATAAATACAACGAAATATTACATGGAGTCTCCGTTGCCGGAAAAGTCATCAGCTGATCTGAAAAGGGCAATCGACGGGTTAATTCGTGGCCAGGAATTTACGCGACAATTAAAAGAGATAATCAAGAAACCTCTTGCAACCATTATGGCTGAGGATTTAGTTGGAAAAATTATGAATTCATTTTCTGAGACTCTTTCCGTGATAAACTCCAGCGAGTCCAATGAGGATACCGCCGAAGTTAAGTCGCCGGAAGATTCTAGTGGAAGTTGCAAGAGTACTACATCATTGAAAGACCGAAGAGGATGCTACAAGAGAAGGTGATTTTTTTACTACTACACTGTTTTATTATTAGTTAATATCATAAATCATAAATTATTTTAATGAAGGGTATTTTCGTCTCTTTATGTTGATGGGGGACAAAGTATACCTGTTGCTCATGCACGTTCTAATTTGGATTTAACTGTCTTTATTGGTTGATTGGTTCTCTTTTAGTTAATTATTGTGAAGTTAGGTTGGATTCTTGATGGCTATTGACTACTCTGTCCTTGAAGAAATACTAAAAAGGGGGTGGGGTCCCTCTATGAATGCTTGGTGATAAGATTGGTTAAGATTTTCCATATTGAATGATAATTTTCATATAGTTTATTGTATTAAATTGCATTAAACATATAGCATCACTAGGTAGAGAGAGATCTAGAACAAGTCAATGAGTGTAAATATCGTTACGCCAGCTGTTTATTTATGACATTGTGTTAGGAAATTTATAATCTATATCTATATTTATCTATACTATACTAAATACATTAAGGTTTTTAGCGAAATGTCATTCATCTTTTTTACCCTTTAACAATAGAGATCACATTGGATAAAGTAGTAATTTAAGTTATTTGCTTAATATTTGGCAATAGTTATTTTAATTAATTTCCTACTATTAAGGAGTAGTTACCTTTTAGGTTTAGTTTTCTTTTTTTTTGTTTGTTTGTTAATGAAATAGGAAATTTCATATATTTTGGAGTGTTAAATATCTCCTTTTAGGTTTACGAAGGTAACAATATTAAATTCTTGCAATTCACATTAGGTTTCGTTCGCTTTCTAATTTCATTTATATTTAGATTTCTCCTTTTAGGTTTAGGAAGGATTTTTATTTAATAAAATTTAGGGTTTTTTTGTTAATAAAGTTTTGAAAAATTAATTCTTTATAAATATATGTTAGGTAAAACACGTGCATTTTGAACTAAGTTTAGGAGTTTTTATTTTTTAATAATTCTTTTGTGATTTTTAACTATACATAATGTGATTTTATATAATTCTTTTTCTATTTAGAATTGTACACACAGAGTACTTCAAAAAAAGAAGTTACAATTCCAGGTGTCACTATCAAAATGTTGTTGTTCAGTAGCAACTATAAAATTAAGGGTTTTTATGTTCTTTTTCTTTGACTTTGAGCAAAAAGTTTTTGTAGTTGAAATTTACATTCACATATTTATATTAGTAGTTATATTTTGTATTCACGCATTTGTATTTATATTTTGTATTCACGTATTTGTAGTAGTTAGTTTTGTATTTACATATTAGCAACAAGAAAAAAAATTCTATTTTTTATAAAATTAAAATAAAATCAAATATGACGAGTAGTGGGATCGGGAGCTACACTTTGGCTAAACCTTGCATATCCAAGTGGATTATCTTTGGGAGTTAAGTCGAAGTTCACGATGGTCTTGTGAGTAATTGCGATTGCAGTTTTCTTTCATAATGTTTTCTTATGGCCTCACCTCTGAAACTCGACAAAGCTGCCTACCTTTCTTTCAATACTTTAAGATGGAAGTACATTGAGTATAGGACTTTCTCAATCTCCGTCCAAACAGATTTATTTTCTTATTTCATTCCTTGTCTGCTTCTGGAAACATATCAAGATCAAGGGTGTTAAAAAGACAGAATCAACCGATAGATCAAAGAGTTATTTTTTTCTAAAGTGACATTCTCTCTTCTATCTATCTTTATTGAATTATGAACTTCAGGTGTTTATATATTTCAATTAGAAGCAATAGTTGAACTAGCATAATAAAGAAGCTAGCAAAAGGGTGGGCTCAGAGTCGGGCCAAATAAATCAGTCTTCTTGCATCTTTGAATTTGACTACACATTTTATCATATGCATTTTTAGCCCTAATGATTAACCCATACATCTTTATTTGGGTATTCTTGATTGTAAATCTTGGTTGAACTTGACAGTCGTCATATTACATCAGACTTTGTGTTTCAACCTTTTGTCAAGCTATTTCTTATAATATTTTGTCGTGCTTTCATATAATAAAATACAATATAACTAAAATATTTGACGCGGTACACACGTGCAACGCACGTACACTAAATCTAGTAATCTAAAATACATAATACTCTGTAATTAAGTAATGTTATTTTAAGAACAAATTTCCGCATGAGTTATTTGGAAATTATTTCGTGCAGGAAAACTTCAGAAACAAACACAAAAGAATCCTCAGATTTGGTGGATGATGGCCATGCTTGGAGAAAATATGGACAAAAACAGATCCTCCATTCCACTTATCCAAGGTTTGATTTCACAATTTATCTTAGTATTGTTTTCAATCTAGATAGTAATGTAATTATAGAGTAGGTGATATTATGTAATTAAGCATTATATTTGTTTTATTAATGTTTGGTATATAAATGAATATATATGCAGGCACTATTTTAGGTGCACCCATAAATATGATCAAAAATGTCAAGCAACCAAACAGGTGCAGAAAGTTCAAGACAATCCACTACTGTTCCGAACAACATACTATGGAAATCACACATGCAAACCTTTCCCTAGAGTTTCTCAAATAATCTTGGACACTCCTATTGATGGCGATTCATCTATTCTACTTAGTTTTGATCAGAACAACAACAATAACTACTCTTCACTCCAAAATGTTAATCATAATTACCAGCCTTATAATATTCCTACATTTCCCTCAATAAAAGAGGAAACCAAAGAGGAAGTATTCCAAAGATCATGTACTTTCTATCCAAAAATAGAAGATCAAAACCAATCATCAAACTCTGATTATTTTCTACCGGCCAATGATGGTCATCTGAGTACTCCGGCAGCATTTGAAGCCTCCGGCGGTAACATGGCGGCGGCATTATCGCCGGATGTCATATCATCTGGGGTCTATTCTTCTTGTACGACTAGTACAGATAATCTTGAGATTGATTTTGATTTTGAGGAGTGTCTTTGGAATTTTGAAGGGTACAATTCTTGAGTAGTTAATATTTGAGGGTGAAGTAGCTTTGATTGAGATGTTGTTCAAATATTATTTTATGTTGACGTAGATGTCACGACCCGAAATTCACACTTTCGGGGTCGTGATGGCGCCTAACATTTCACTTGCTAGGTAAGTCAGTGTTAGAATAATATTAGCCATTTTAAAATAATTTTAAACTAATTAATAACAAAGAGACAAATGCGGAAGTAAGATCTGCAATGTAGTGAATAATCTATAATAATAGCAATATCTAAATACCATCCCAGAACTGGAGTCACAAGTGCACGAGCTTCTACAATAATACAAATAAAGGTCTGAATACAATTCAAGCTGTTTGACATATAATACACAGCTGAGATAATATAGAAGGGGACTTCAGAACTGCGAACGCTGTGCAGTTATACCTCAAGTCTCCGCTGGTAGCTGTATCCGCTCAAATCTACAGTATGCCGCTGGGACCAACTCCGAAATCTGCACAAGAAGTGCAGAGTGCAGTATCAGTACAACCGACCCCATGTACTGGTAAGTGCCGAGCCTAACCTTGACGAAGTAGTGACGAGGCTATGACAAGACACGTATGTAAACTACATGTACAAGTATATACAAATACAAAGTAACAATAATACAACAAATAACAATTTATAAATTAGGAGGGAACATGCGAAGAGGAAGGATATAATAATTTCAGCAGGAGGAGTGTCACTTCACAGCCAATTAATTTATCAACAATAAAATGAGCAAATGATAATATGAAAATGGCACGGCACCACCCTTCGTGCTTTTACTCTCATTTGACACGACATTACCCTTCGTGCTTTTATACTCACAAATGGCACGGCAACACCCTCCGTGCTTTTACACTCACAAATAGCACGGCAACGCCCTTCGTGCTTAGACACTCTTCCTTACCATGAAAATAATAATATAAATTCGGAAGAGTATTTAAGTGAGGGGATATACACTTATCAATCAATTCAATACCAAAATACCGACTTCACCTTCCAAAATATTCAACAATAATTAAATGAATAATAATTTTACGAATAATGATCAAATAATCAATAATAAACTTAAGTAGGAATATCTTAATTAAATAGATAATTATTCACAATAAACAAATTTCACTCGCATACTTTGACTCAACCACAATGCATAAATACTCGTCACCTCACAGATACGTTGTACCCGCACATTAAATCATGTAGCAAATAGACAATTAAGTCCTACTCCCTCAATTCAAGGTTAACCACGACACTTACCTCGCTTGCAATCAAATTCAAGAATCCAATAAACATTTGCCTCACGAATTTGTGTCCGAAATCCTCAAATCTAGTCATAAACAATTCAATATACTCAATACAAATCGTAAGAATTAATTCCATATGAATTTGCTAATTTTTCAGATTAAAATCCAAAATTCATCTAAAAAATCAACAGTGGGGCCCATGTCTCGAATCTCGGAAAAACTTACGAATCCGAACTCCCGTTCTGAGACGACTCCAACCATACAAAAATTATCAAATTGCGATGTCAAATGGACTTTCAAATCTTAATTTTTTATTTTTTGAAAGTTTTACAAAAATTCCAGATTCTTCCATCTAAATCCGAAATAAATGATGAATATAGACATGGATTTATGAAATATAATCACATTTGGTTATAGAACACTTACCCAATGCAAAGTCGTAAAAAATCCCCTTGGAATCGCCTATATCCGAGACTTAAAATGTCTAAAAATGAGAAAAATCTCAGACTCTTCGATTTATACACTGCCCGGGCATTTTCGCACCTGCGGTGCCTGGGCTCGCACCTGCGCATCCGCTTTTGCGGAAGGAGTTTCGCTTCTGCGAACCTCACTTGCCCAACCTCCACTTCTGCGATGCTTAGGACCGCATCTGCGGTCGTGCTTTTGCACAAAAATGGCCGCACCTGCGAAGACCCCATGCCAGCCCAATCCTGCATCTGGGATGGAAGGCTCGCTTCTGCGAGCTCGCACCTGCGATGAAAATTCCGCAAGTGCGATTACATCATATGGCAGAAACCTTCAGATTTCCTTCTAAGTTCAAATTCGATCCGTTAACCCTCCGAAACTCACCTGAGCCCCTCGGGACCTCGTCTAATTTTACCAACCAGTCCTGTAACATAACACAGACTTACTCGGGGTCTCAAATCACATCAAATATTATCGAAATTATAATTCACACCTCGATTTGAACTTTTAGGTTTTCAAACTTTTTAATTTATAAAATTTGTGCCGAAATATGTTAAATGAATCCGGAATGACTTCAAATTTGGCACACAAGTCATAAATGACATCACAGAGCTATCCCAATTTTCGGAATCGGATTCCGACTCCGATATCAAAAAGTCAAATCCGTGGTCAAACTTTTGAAAATCTTTAGCCTTTAAATTACTAGTTTCCGTTAAATGGTCATAACTTGAGCTAGGGACCTCCAAATTAAATTTCGGGCATACGTCCATGTACCAAATCACGATACGGACGTACCAGAACTGTCAAAATACTGATCCGGGTCCGTTTGCTCAAAATATTGACTAAAGTCAACTCAGTTTAGTTTTAAGATTCTATTTCACATTTTAATCCATTTTTCACATAAAAACTTTCCGGAAAATTATACGGTCTGCGCACGTAAGTTGAGGAATGATAAATAATGCTTTTCTAGGTCTTAGAACACAGAATTAATTATTAAATTTAAAGATAACCTTTTGGGTCATCACATTCTCCACCTCTAAAACAAACGTTCGTCCTCGAACGGAATTAGAAAAAGTACCTGAGCTAGTGAAAAGGTGTGGATATTTACTCCGTATGTCCGACTCGGACTCTCAGGTAGATGCTTCTACCAGCTGACCTCTCCATTGTACCCGAACTGAAGGATAACTCTTAGACCTCAACTGTCGGTCCTGTCGGGCTAGAATAGCTACCGGCTCCTCCTCATAAGTCAAATCCTTGTCCAATTGGACTGAGCTGAAATCTAACACATGGGACAGATCACCATGATATTTTAGGAGCATAGACACATGGAACACTAGATGAACTGCTGATAAACTAGGTGGTAGTGCAAGCTTGTAGGCTACTTCACCCACCCTTTGAAGAATTTTGAAGGGTCCAATATACCTAGAGCTCAACTTGCCCTTCTTTCCGAACCTCATTACACCTTTCATAGGTGAAACCCGGAGCAATACTCTTTCTCCAACCATGAATGCGATATCACGAACCTTACGGTCGGCATAACTCTTTTGCCTAGACTGAGCTGTGCGTAGTCAATCCTGAATAATTTTGACCTTATCCAAGGCATCCTGTACCAAATCGGTACCCAACAACCGAGCCTCTCCCGGTTCAAACTAGCCAATTGGCGATCGGCATCGCCTTCTGTATAATGCCTCTTATGGAGCCATCTGAATGCTCGACTGGTAGCTATTATTATAAGCAAACTCTGCAAGTGGCAAGAACTGATCCCAAGAACCTCCAAAGTCTATAACATAAGCGCGAAACATATCTTCCAATATCTGAATGGTGCGCTCTGACTGTCCGTCTGTTTGTGGATGAAATATTGTACTCCACTCAACCCGCATTCCTAACTTACGCTGTACAACCCTCCAGAAGTGTGAGGTAAACTGCGTGCCTCGATCTGAAATAATAGACACGGGCACACCGTGAAGGCGGATAATCTCACGAATGTAAATTTCTGCTAACCGCTCTGAAGAATAGGTAATTGCCACTGGAATGAAATGTGGTGACTTGGTCAACCTGTTCACAATGACCCAAACTACGTCGAATTTTCTCTGAGTCTGTGGGAGTCCAACAACAAAATCCATAGTGATATGCTCCCACTTCCACTCAGGAATTTCTAACTTCTGAAGCAAACCACCAGGTCTCTAATGCTCGTACTTAACTTGCTGACAATTCAGATACCGAGCTACATATGCAACTATATCCTTCTTCATTCTCCTCCACCAATACTATTGCCGCAAATCTTGATACATTTTGGCGGCACCTGGATGAATAGAATACCTGGAACTGTGGGCCTCTTCCATAATTAATTCACAAAGCTCATCCACATTAGGCACACAAATACGACCCTGCATTCGTAGAACTCCATCTTCCCCCACAACAACCTGTTTGGCATCACTGTATCGCAACGTGTCCTTTAGGAAAAGTAAATGAGGATCATCATACTGCCGCTCTCTGATGTGCTCATATAAAGAAGATCGAGCAACTGTGCGAGCTAGAACCCGACTGGGTTCTGAAACATCTAACCTCACGAACTGATTAGCCAAAATCTGGACATCTACAGGTAACGATCTCTCACCAACAGGAATATAAGCAAGGCTACCCATACTCACAGCCTTTCTACTCAAAGCATCGGCCACCACATTGGCCTTTCCGGGGTGATACAAAATGGTCATATCATAATCTTTCAACAACTCCAACCATCTTCTCTGCCTCAAATTGAGATCTTTTTACGTGAACAGATATTGCAGGCTACGATGATCAGTAAATAGGATAATTCTTCTCATGAACTTTCAACTGCCGCGACGCATATACAATCACCGAGCCATCTTGTATCAATACTGCACCAAGCCCAACGCGAGATGCATCACAATACACCGTATAAGATCCTGAACCTATGGGTAATACCAACACTGGGCCGTAGTCAAAGCAGTCTTGAGCTTCTGAAAGCTCAACTCACACCCGTCTGACCATCCGAATGGAACACCTTTCTCGGTCAGTCTGGTCAATGGGCTTGTTATAGATAAAAACCCCTCCACAAATCGACGATAATAACCTGCCAAACCTAGGAAACTCCGGATTTCTGTAATTGTAGTAGGTCTAGGAAAATTCTGAATAGCCTCAATCTTCTTAGGATCCACGTTTATGCCTTCTGCCGATACAACATGCCCCAAAAGGGCAACTAAGTCTAACCAAAATTCACATTTTGAAAATTTAGCATATAACTGATTATTCTTCAAAGTCTGAAGCACACTCCGAAGATGTTGCTCATGCTCCTCTCGACTGCTGGAGTAAATCAAGATATCATTAATAAATACAACCACAAAAAAATCCAAATAGGACTTGAACACCCAATTCATCAAATCCATAAATGTTGTTGGGGCATTTGTCAACCCAAATGATATCACTAGGAATTCGTAATGCCCATACCTAGTCCGAAAAGCTGTCTTAGGGACATCAGATACCCTAATCTTCAACCGATAGTAACCACTCATAATTATTTATCCGAATTAACGAGTCACATTTAACTTCACCTGGGCGGGCACCCACCTCGTAGGTTAAAACTCAACAATTACAATACGAATTTGGCTAGTATGCACAGAGAATTTCATACAAATTTTTTAAATAAGCCTAATAAGCATGATTCCCTATTAGTACTATAGTACAAATTTAATTTTGCAAGGGAGAAATTAAACACAAGAATTTTCTTCACCAGGATGTCGTCCTTATATAACTTCCACCGCAGCTCGTATCCCGGTTTAAACATATCAATTTATATTAAAATGCGAGGATCTCGTCCTCAGTTTTGAATCACAAGTAATATGTACATCGTGCCAATCGCAAATTTCCAGTTTCTCCCTCTTAAATAATTTTGGCTACACAAAATCACAACACATAATGAATCCCACACCGGTAGGGAATATAATTCATAATTTGTAATTAATTATTCGAAAATTACATCAAAACTTACCGAAATGAGTAACATAACGCCACCTTTAGCCTCGCAACTTTTATTAGTGACCAACATGGAATGATAAGCGTAGTTATCTCCATAGAATCTCCCAACAGGAGTAAACACATAAGTAGATTATAGAATTACGAAGCTCACTCATAAGTGAAGCACAATAGGAGGACTCGCCTCGATACTCAAAACCAGATCAAGTTAAGGAAATTATTCCTTTATATTGGATCGAGGTCATACCTGTAATGACACCATCTGATGTAGCGACCTCCGCCATACCATAAAATAAATATATTAACAACTGGGCCTCTACCTCTAGGACGCCTTCTACTCGCCCGTCCTCCTCCCCTAACTGGTCGTGTAGGGGGTGTAGTAACTGTAATGGGGCACGTAGCCTGAGTGCTTTGATAAAATATGCCTCTCCCAAGTCTGGGACAATTTTCTTATGATGTGCCTAGTATCACTGCATTCATAAGAACCCCTTTGCGGGTTTGGCTGCTCATACTAAGTCTGTGCCAGATAGCTGGAATAACCATTGTAGGAAACTCATGTCAGTGGTGCATTAAAAGAACTTACTGGAGCACCCTGAATAATTTGATGTGCGGACTGAGCTGGCCGACTGCCCGAGCCCCCGCCATAATAATTTATACTCGTAGAGTAGAATCCACTGAATCCCCCAGAACCTCGAGACGTCTTGGTCTCCTTAGTTTCCTTTTTCCTTACCCCGAACACGTTCTAATCTCTTGGCAATTTCTACCACTAGTGGAAATGAAGTATCAGCCTGTAACTCCCAAGTCGTACAAAATTTTACAATCATAATTGAGTCCTTTAATGAGTCTGTGGACTCGCTTCCTGGCTGTAGGAAGCAAAGTAGGAATATGACGGGCTAACTTATTGAACATGATGGCATATTCTGACACTGTCATAGTGACCTGACACAACCATTCAAACCCTATGCACCACGCATTACGGAGAGTCCGAGAAACAAACTCTTTCAAAAGCATTTCTAAGAACCGAGCCAAGTGGGCGGTGTTGCATTGGCTTGTCTGCCCTCTTCATAGACTTGCGAAGAACACCTGTGGAGAATTATCTCTCCCAAGGCCAATTTCTTCTTTTGTTATGCTGACTCAACACTACTGAGCTGACCCATTTCTTAACATACTCTTCGATTCTTCTTTGGGGTAACCCTTACCCCTGTTTATATACAATGATCACAAAAGTAGAGCTCCATACAGACAATTCTTAGAACGAACCACATAATCCTCTTCAACCACTGTACTTCCTCCGAAGCACCTCAAAATTCGCAACTGTGACGTCCACACTGAGTAGACCTTCTGTAAATTTAAAGTTATTTCTCTAATTCCTGTAGTACTGAAGTATAAGGAGGCGGACATATCGCAAGTCCCAACCTTATCCTCCACAAAATCTCAGGCCTTAAACATGTGTAAATGTTTGGGGAACCTTTCAGTACCACATATATACATTTCAGGCCAAAATTGATATAACACATGACCCCGCAATCCATCCATTGATAGTGGACTTCCGCAACTCGGCGCGAAGTCATAGTTCACCACGTACGATGATCCACAATATTAACCTTCACAGCTCGTATAAATCAACCATATGCCAAGGTCCGTTGCACCCCCCACATGATTCACTGGGTGGTCTCTCAATGCGTTCGCATCTTCAGTCGGAACCTCACGTTGAGGCAATGTTTTAGCATCTCTGGCTCCCTCGTAGTTCATCTGCGGTATCACGAATCGTCGACGCACAATTGATACCGAGTGTGCAATGTCATACATGAGTGGATACAAAGGAATACGAGATATATATTTCAAGCTAAATCAATGCTGCACGATAAGGAATGAAAGAAGTGATATTGTTCCTAAACTTCATAGCCTCTGAAAGATAAGTACAGATGTCTCTGTACCGATCCTTTAGACTCTACTAAGTTTGCTCGTGACTCGTGAGACCTATGTAACCTAGTGCTCTGATACCAACTGTCACGACCCGAAATTCCCACCTTCGGGACCGTGATGGCGCCTAACATTTCACTTGCTAGGCAAGCCAACGTTAGAATAATATTAGCCATTTTAAAATAATTTTAAACTAATTAATAACAAAGAGACAAATGCGTAAGTAAGGTCTGCAATGTAGTGAATAATCCATAATAATAGCGATGTCTAAATACCATCCCAGTTATGCTGACTCAACACTACTGACTTCTATAATAATACAAATAAAGGTCTGAATAAAATTCAAGCTGTTTGAAATATAATACACAACTGAGATAATATAGAAGGGGACTTCAGAACTGCGAACGCTGTGCAGTTATACCTTAAATCTCCACTGGTAGCTACATCCGGGAAAATTTACAGTATGCCGTTGGGACCAACTCCGAAATCTGCACAAGAAATGCAGAGTGCAGTATCAGTACAACCGACCCCATGTACTGGTAAGTGCCGAGCCTAACCTCGACGAAGTAGTGACGAGGCTATGACAAGACACGCATGCAAACCACCTGTACAAGTATATACAAATACAAAGTAACAATAATACAACAAATAACAATTTATAAATTGGGAGGGAACATGCGAAGGGGAAGGATATAATAATTTCAGTAGGAGGATTGTCACTTAGCAGCCAATTAATTTATCAATAATAAAATGAGCAAATGATAATATGAAAATGGCACGGCACCATCCTTCGTGCTTTTACTCTCATTTGATACGGCATCAATCTTCGTGCTTTTACACTCACAAATGGCACGACAACATCCTTCATGCTTTTACACTCACAAATGACACGACAACACCCTTCGTGCTTTTACACTCACAAATAGCACGACAACACTCTTCGTGCTTAGACACTCTTCCTTACCATAAAAATAATAATATAAATTCGGAAGAGTATTTAAGTGCGGGGATATACACTTATCAATCAATTCAATACCAAAATACCGACTTTACCTTTCAAAATATTCAACAATAATTAAATGAATAATAATTTCACGAATAATGATCAAATAATCAATAATAAACTTAAGCATAAATATCTTAATTAAATAGATAGTTATTCACAATAAACAAATTCCACTCGCATGCTTTGACTCAACCACAATGTATAAGTACTCGTCACCTTACATATACTTTGTACCTGCACATTAAATCATGTAGCAAATAGACAATTAAGTCCTACTCCCTCAAGTCAAGGTTAACCACGACACTTACCTTGCTTGCAACCAAATTCAAGAATCCAATAAACCTTTGCCTTGCGAATTCGTGTCCTAAATCCTCAAATCTAGTCATAAACAGTTCAATATACTCAATACAAATCGTAGAAATTAATTCCATATGAAATTGCTAATTTTCCGGATTAAAATCCGAAATTCATCTAAAAATTCAACAGTGAGGCCCACGTCTCGATCTCGAAAAAAACTTACGAAATCCGAACACCCGTTCCGAGATGAGTCCAACCATATAAAAATTACCAAATTCCGATGTCAAATGGACTTTCAAATCTTAATTTTTCGTTTTGGAAAGTTTTAAAAAAATTCCAATTTTTTCTATCTAAATCTGAAATAAATGATGAATATAGACATGGATTTATGAAATATAATCACTTTTGGTTATAGAACACTTATCCATTTCAAAGTCGTGAAAAATCCCCTTGGAATCGCCTAAATCCGAGACTTAAAATGTCTAAAAATGAGAAAAATCTCAGATTCTTCGATTTATACACTGCCCAGGCATTTTCGCACCTGCGGTGCCTGGGCTCGCACTTGCGCATCAGCTTTTGCGGAAGGAGTTTCACTTCTGCGAACCTCACTTGCCCAGCCTCCGCTTCTGCGATGCTTAGGACCACATCTGCGGTCGCGCTTTTGCGCAAAAATGGCCACACCTACGAAGACCCTAGGCCAGCCCAATCCCGCATCCAAATTCGATCCTTTAACCCTCCGAAACTCACCCGAGCCCCTCGGGACTTCATCCAATTTTATCAACCAGTCCCGTAACATAAAACGGACTTACTCGGGGTCTCAAATCACATCAAATAACATCAAAATTATAATTCACACATCGATTCGAACTTTTAAGTTTCAAACTTTTCAATTTACAAAACTTGTGCCGAAACATGTTAAATGAATCCGGAATTACTTCAAATTTGGCACACAAGTCATAAATGACATAAAATAGAAGAAGATAAAAGAATGTGCTAACTGGTATATCAATGCTAACCTTGTCCAGGGATACCATGGAGAATATGCTCCAAATTAAGACATACCACGCGATATTAAAATTTTTGACTCTCTCAATATGTCGAGATGTGGATTCAATTCTAATTAAAAACTAGTAAATATGTCGCGCTTCGCGCGATTGTTAGAAAAATTAATAAATTAGCAAAATAATTTCTTATAAATATAATTGACATATAAGAGATAGTAAAAAATTTCATACTTGTATATATTACAAAAATGAATTCTCTAAACAAAGAAGGGTGTTAAAAAAAAGGGAAAAGGAGCAAGACTACTTGCTTAGCGCCTTCTTAACACTACATTAAATAGATAGTATATACCTTTTCCTTCTTAAAATAAGAAGGATACATTAGCAATATCTTTTTGAAGCATTTGTTCCAAAGTATCCAACAAAACATTTATTATGTATTTTGTGATATTTTTGTATTTTTTGATATTTTTACGCACTCACATATATTAATAATTCTACTCTAGTTAGTATATACTAAGCTGACATAAACAAACTCCCTAAAAAGGCAAATTCTAGCGGACTTTGAAAAACCGCCCAAAGCACTATATTGTATAATCATTTTTGATCTTGAAGCACCACAAAACAGACTATATATTTCTAATCTAATAAATGTACAATGAAATAGTAAAGAAACTTAAATAATTCTATTAGATATTTGTTATAATATGTTTAGGTGAAAATCTGTAACGATCCGGTCGGTCGTTTTGAGTGTATTAGCTTCGATCCCCTTTTTACTGCTTCTCCCATATCTATTTCTGCTATTGTGACTTGCCGGGAGGTCTCGTTTTAGTTTTTGGAGTGTTTTGGGACACTTAGTCCCTAAATGGAGGTTTAAGTCTCACAATTTTGACCGTAGTCGAAAGTGTGTGAAGACGACTCCGGAATGGAGTTCTGACAGTTTCGTTAGCTCCGTTGGGTGAATTTGGATTTAGGAGCTTGTCCGGACTGTGAATTTGAGGTCTGTAGCTAATTTAGGCTTGAAATGGCGAAAGTCAAATTTTTGGGAAGTTTGACTGGGGGGTTGACTTTTTGATATCGGAGTCGGATTCCGATTTCGGAAGTTGGAGTAGGCCCGTAATATTGAATATGACTTGGGTGCAAAATTTGAAGTCAATCGAACGGGGTTTGGTAGGTTTCGGCATCGTTTGTGGAATTTGAAAGTTTAGAAGTTCTTTAGGCTTGAATCTGGGTGTAATTGGTATTTTGATGTTGTTTTGAGTGATTCGAAGGCTCGACTAAGTTCGTATGATGTTTTGGGATGTGTTGGTGTGTTTGGTTGAGGTCCCGGGGGCCTCGGGTGAAAGTTTAGAAGTTCGAAGGCTTGAATCTTATATTTGAAATAGTTTTTCTTTAATGTTAAATGCTTCCGTTAACGTTTTCAAACTTATTGTTGTTGGTGTTGGGTTGTTGAGTTGAGGCTGGCCTAGTTCCACGATAGGCGCCATCACGACGGTTGATTTTGGGTAGTGACAAAATCATGAAAATAATAGAAGTTCATATTTTTTTACTTTTATAGATGTATTTTACTTGGTCTTATGTTTTATCTAGTATGAAAATAGTATAGTAGTTTACATGGAGATAATAGATCGGATGACAAAGTTTCTGAACATAACCAGAAAAAAATAATAATTATATTTGGTGAAGTGATGGAAAAATATGAAGGGAAAGAGGGAATGTATTCAAAATCAATCTATTGTAAGAGAATATGTGCCCTCCTATCAAAATAAATGTATGATTACTTCAAGGATTTATTTCATGAAATTTGTTATTGATCTAAAACTTCTTCGAAACACACAAATAACAAACAAACAGAAGATTATGAAAAAATTTGAAATGTACAAGTGAAAATTACGAATGAAAAAATAAAACAGAAAAATATTTCAAAGAAAATAATAAAAAAAGGAATTAAAAAAAGTAGAAAGAAATAACGATATTACCAATTTTAGCTGCTTATTGTCAGATTTGCTATTCTGTTATTTTTCATTATTCCTTCTTTTCCTTTTTTTGTTAATGAGGAGGAAGGGGTGATGAAGGTTCGATCACCTTTGTTTTCCTTTACTTCCTTATATACTTCTTTTTTGTTTTTCCCTCTTTTTTTCCCTCCCACAGTCCCACTCATGTCCCCTTCTTCCTAGGGGTGTCAATGGATATTCGAAAACCGACTAAACCAACCGAATCGTACCGTACCAAATCGATTTTTATGTTTCTTTTAAAGAAACTATAAGTTTTATATAAATTTATAACCGCACTGATAATTAGGGTAGATTTTTTATTTTATAAAAATAAACCGAAAAATACCGAACCGTACCGAATAAATTTTACATGTGAAAAATATATTTATATAGTAAGTTTAAAAATAATAATGCATTAAATTTTTCTTTGGGCCTTGGAATTATGAAAATTGTTACAAGCCAATAAGTAATTAAACTCAAAATACTAATTCCTAAAACCTATTATGCTACTTCTAGTTAAACTAAGTTATTTTAAGTATCTTCATTAGCAAGACACAAAGTATTCTGGCGATTATGAGTAGCAAACTACAATGTATTGAATATGTTTTCTTTCATATAATTTAGATTTATCTTTTTGAATATTTAATCTTATATAGACTTTATTCTTGAGTCCCAGTTTGGTTAATATCTTTCCACTCGTGTGATTTATATTTTGTTTGCCTTTGCTTGGTTTCTTTTATGTTGTTGTAGAATAGTTTATGGATCTATACTCTAGCCATCTTTCATTTTTTTAATTCATCACCCTTTAAATAGTAAAAATGTCTAGAGAGTTTTGCTAAATCCTACAAAAGAACGTATGTTATTGCATTCTACTTCTACTGGTGAATTTTACATGATATTTAAAAAATACTGAAAATTAACCGAACCATACCGATACCGAAAAAAAACCGATATGATTGAGACGGTTTCGAAAACTCTAATTTTCGTTATACATAATAGAATAACGAAAAATTGGTATGGTATAAATTTTATAAAATAACCGATCGAACCGAACCATTGACACCCCTAATTCCTTTCAGTACCAGTAAAACAACATATCAAAAACAAATCCCTCATTTTCCTCCTCCATTCTTTTCTTTAAATATGCCCTTGCTTTGCGTGGTTATTTAAGACAAGTATAAATATAAACATAATCTTTTAATAAGTTTAATCGAAATAGAAAAGATAAACATGTATACGAATTTTACATATTGATGAAATAAAAGTGTAAATATTTACATAAAATAGAGATAATATGAATTTCATTTTCATTATTAGAATTTTCTATAAAGAAAAAGAACAAAAAAGAAGTTTCAATAAATTTTTATTTTTATCTCTACATATATTTAATATGCATAAATACATGTATAGAGTAATTCGATTTCATTCAATAGATGGTAAAACATTTTTTTTTCTAAAATATTTTTGTATTCAAATAAAAGAAAATGTGAAATGAATAGCTTAAAAGAATAAAAATAAATAAGAGAAAATGAATTGCCTTTTCGTTATATATTTCTTTTCCTATTCTTTTTCCGTTTCCAACTTTTTCTTTCACTTTTTTTTCTTTCCATTCATGTTCCGTTACCTCCCCTCCATTATTCATCCCCTAAATAAGGTTCTCATTCCAGCAAAAATGACACTACTTCTCTTGTATCCTCTCTTATTTTTTTATTTTGTTTCTTTTTCTTCCTATTTCTACAGCTACTTTCTAGTACTTTTTTTCTTTCCTCTTTTCCACGGTTACTCAAAAAACACAGAAACTTTGGCCCCTCCTCTTCTCCCCTTCTCCCTCTTCATGCCTACAAAATTTTATTTTCTCCTAATTCTGAGAAAAACTCTCAAATTTGTTTCATATCAGTATGGAGGAAAAAATGTCTAATCGAACTCTTCTGAATTCTTGTTCTTTTACATTCTACCAACATTTCAAAATAATTTTATCTTTTCACATAATTAGTACGCATTAAAAACAACTTAAAAAATACTTCAAACTTATGATGTTACCATGTAAATTGTATATCATGACAACTCCAATATATAATCACGTTTATATTGCTCAATTGTAGTAAACCAAATAGAAATACAGTGAGAATAATTAAAAGATATGAGAATACTTATAAGAGAGTTTACTCTACTTCTTTTACGTTAATTATAGTATCACGAAATTTATTTATACGCAATAAAATATGTTCTTTAACCCGAAGAAAACAAAAAAAGTTAATCTTAATACTATTTACCAAAAATCTTATTCTTCCCCATCTTCCCATGTGCATCATCATGCCTCTAGTTTCTCATTTTCTTCTGCAAATTCTCTCATGAATTGTATTCTTCAAAAGAAAGGGATGCATTATAATTAATTCAACAAACATCCTTTACTAACTCTTGTTCTGGTCTGCTTCTTCGTTCCTTGTTCCACTGATGTTATGTATTGCATTTGTAATCTAAGGTACTGTAACGACCCAACCGGTCATTTTGACTGTTAGAACTCCGTTCCCCTAAATAGGACCCCTCATATGTGCTTTTACTAATTTATGACTTGCGGAGATGGTTGGTTCGGGATTTGGAAGTGTTCGGGTTGAAATCGGAGCACTTGGTTCCTTAGTTGGCTTTAAAAAGGGCGAGTTTGACTTCAGTCAATATTTTTAGAAAACGACCTTGGAATCGAGATTTGACGGATCCAATAGGTTCGTATGATGAATTTCGACTTGGATGTATGATTGGATCGGGTTTTGGATGACCCGGAAGCGTTTCGGTGCCTATTGTGGAAAGTTGACATTTTAGAAGAATTTCATAAATTTGGGTTGAAGTGCATTTCAATGTTATCGATGTCCTTTTGGGATTTCGAAAGTTGGAGTAGGTCCGTAATGTCAATTATGACTTGTGTGCAAAATTCGAGGTCAATCGGATTTGATTTGATAGGTTTCGGCGTCGAATATAAAAGTTTGAAGTTTTAAAGTTCATAAAGCTTGAATTGGGGTGCGATTTGTAATTTTGATATTGTTTGATGTGATTTGAGGCCTCGAGCAGGTTTGTGTTATGTATTGGGACTGGTTGGTACGATTGGACGGGGTCCCGGGGACCTTAGGTGTGATTCGGGGTGGTTCCGGACCAAGTTTGGGTGTTTTGATGCTACTGGTTGCTGGTTCTGGTGTTGTTCTTCACGTTCGCGAGGAGCCTCTCGCCTTCGCGAGGAGTTCGCGAAGAAGGATTTTGCTGCTAGGACTTCGTTCTTCGCGTTCTCGAAGAGGCTCTCGCGTTCGCAAAAAAAGAATTTCTGTTGTCCGTCGTCTGACTTCGGAAGCTTATATTTCTAAATTTATGACGATCTAGAGATGATCAAAAAATAAAAGTTGTAGCTCTTGGTGTCTAGTTGTCAGAAAGGTAAACCATTTGTCATTTGGAGTTGTGCACAAAAGGTTATGGTGGATACACTACAAACTGTCCGGAAAGAGTTTGGAAATCTCTACTGCACATGGCTGTCAGTTGTACATCCTTATGTGTTAATCTTATAATATCTTCTCATTCCGGAGGATCATAAGAAAATGACCTCCTTTCTTATGGAGCGGGCCGTACGCCTCAGCATTATAGATGCATCTATGGATCGTGCCGCACGTCCCTCGGCAGTGTACATGACACTCTGGATCGGATCGTACGACCACGGCAGAAATCGTGCCTAATAATAATAATTTACACGATACCTTGATATTTTATTGCAGCTTGTGAAGGTAATTGATAAATTGGGAATTATTGAAATTGAAAGAATTAATTATTTCTACTTATTAAGGAAATTATTGTTATTCACATAAATCATGTTGATTTAAATATTTCTATTTTAATATTATTGACCATTAGTGAGTATCAAAGACGACCTCTCGTCACTACTTCTTCGAGATTAGGCTTGATACTTAGTGGGTACACGTTGTTCACGTACTCATGCTACACTTGCTGCACATTTTTGTGCAGGTACATGTATGTCTAGCGGCCTTGTAGGCGCAGAGGTATGGTTAATACGGAGACTTAGGTGAGCTGCATTCTATATTACGATCCGCAGCCAGTAGAGTCTCCTTCAGAGTTATTTATATTTTTCCTATCTAATTTGTATTCCGGACAGTTGCTGTATTTTATTTTATATTCCTAGTAAAAGCTCATGCACTTGTGATACCGGGTTTCGGGAGGATTTCGAGTTGTTCTCTATTGAATTTGTTAAAAGTATTATTGTTTACTCTGTAAATTCCCATTCTTTACTATATGTATTAAAGGAAAATATGATTTCAAAAGTAATATAAAAATGAGAACCCAATTTAGTATTTATTATTGGCTTGCCTGACAGTGGTATCCAGCGACCTTAATGGATTTTGGATCGTGACAACATGGTATCAGAGCACTAGGTTCACTTAGGTCTCAGGAGTCATGAGCAAGTCTAGTAGAGTCTTGCGGATCGGTACAGAGACGTCTGTACTTATCTTCGATAGGCTACATGGCTGTTAGGAGCACTTTCCTTCTTGATTCATCATGTGCGATTCGATTCCTGTGAGGCTTATGCCTTCGTTTCCTTCCTATTCAATCTTATGCGCCGTGAAGAGCTTGTTGTAAATTGGGAATCAAGGAAGTTTAATGGTACTACAGATCTTGTGCATGATGTTTCTCCCTGCGTATTTGATTGAGCTATTGTCGCCGCCTTGCGGAAGGCCGCTCTGTCAGCTCAGTATCAGTATTACCTAAGGTTTTGAGATTTAGCATTGGTTGTTATAATGATTTCTGCTTTGCTATCATACAATGTTCGTGTAATGGTAGGATGCTTCACTATGCGTCGAGGCAGTGAATGACTGGAAAGTAGGTTTTACTCAGTGCATAATTTAGAGATTTAGTATTTTTATTTTCGGCAGAGGAAAGGATTACAAATGCTCAGGTTTGGGTCGATGGGGTAAAAAGACTTGATATTTTCGAGCGTGGTGGAATTTCTATCTGTGATGTGATGACGTCGTCCTTGATGGAATGTGTTAAGTTCACCGGTGTTGTGGTCTTCTTCAATTCGCGTTTGGGACAGGGTATTGTGAAATGATGCTGGGAAAGCGGCTGTTACAGATCGCGGTGTGCAGTGGTTCAGAATCGAAGCGGTGTTCCTAGTATTGATGGATCGAGAAAGAGGATCTCGGAAAGGTTTAAAGTTGGTGGTGATCTATTGATTCAAGTGCTACGGAGATAGATATTGATTTAAGGCAACATCCGGGCAGCGAAGGATGATGAAAGACATATGGGAGGTGTCTCGCAGTGGTTAAACTTCTAGAAGGCCGAGTGTGAGAAACAAGAGTCGAGTAGTTGCCTAAAGGAGGATTTGACCAAAGTGGGAGAGTGGCAAAGTGGAATACGGGTTCTGTGGTAGGATAGCCACATGCCTTGGGGGAAATTAGAGTGATTTGGGATTCATACTGGACAATGACTAGGTCTACGGGCTTAATTTAGAATATTGGCTGCTATATTGAGAAAGATTGGGTGTGACAAGAGGTAGTTGCTTAAAATGAAGCAGGATACAACATAACTTTGGATTGGAATGTATTGTCGCACCTTTAGTTGATGTCCATGAGGAGTGAACAGACTTGTACAGCTAGTGAACGAGCACGGGGTCAGGATAGTTTATTGGTTTCGTTGTAATGGTACTCGGTGCAGCGTGGTTGGAGGATGTCGGCATCGAATTTTCACAAGTGGGATAGCTCCTGTGAGCAGGCTAGCGGTTGCATGGTGTTGACGAAGCTTCTACAAAGAATTCTACTAGCTATCCGGTAGGAGGACGAGCATGTAAATATGGTAAGTGATTCAGAGTGTTCATGAAATGGTTAACAGGAAGCTTTCGAGGAATTTGGCGGGTCGATTGTGCGAGGTCATGTCAATGAAGAAGAAGGAATCTTAGTAGGTTCCAGGGTTATGAAATTGTAGCTTCGAGCTAAGTGGGAGAGCCCCACCGTCTACGCTTGGATTGCATGGTTGTGTACTTGTGAGGTTTCTGGTTATTGAAAAATTGGTGGGTTATTACGACTAAGGGAAAAGAACATCAGTGGTGATTTGAGCCAAGGATTTGAGGAACAGTTGCTACAATTGTCCTTATCGATTCATGTTCAGGCTTTGGGAAGACTCAGGATTTAAGCTTCGTATAGATGTGGTGTACAAGGAAGGTGATTCAGCCGGGTGCTTCTTTGAGAGGGTGTTCACGTGCTAGCAGAGACTTGGAGTTGATCATATTTGGGAACAAGTCAAAGGATTAAAAACAAAAAGTGCGATGCTTAAAGATTTCAGGTCCGTGGTATGGTTAAGGATCGAGTTCTGTAGTGGATTGCGAACGGGACTTGGAGTGTTCTATGTTATTATCGGGTAAGCGGTGCAGTATTGGCGAAAAGGAAGAAATGGCTATAGATTTGCGGGATGTTCTGCATAATGTGTATACTAGTCGGAGATGCTATCATGCGCTGGAGAAAGGTATGAGGTGATTCATGGGTATTGGGATGATGTAATCTCGCGATTCGGGTCACTCGGGATGAGTGTAGATTGAGTTAGATATTTTGTGAATGAATATAACATTATTTCTAAGGCATATCAAGGGTAAATTTAAAGAAGTTGGGTCGGTTGTAATGGCTGAATCAGCATGATTGTGGCAATAGTCGGTCCATTCGGTGTGTGAAGATACAACATGTGATTTGTGGGTATACGTGCAGGCTTAACAGCCACCAATAACTGATTGATTTGGGAGGTAGTTGATTCAAATGGCTTTGTTGGGTAAATGGATTCTGGAAGAGTTATGACGGTTTAGATCGCGGTTTGGGGTTGTGTTTTTCTACGATTTGGGAATTCGGTTGCGTGTTGCGTTGGTCCTTCTGAAATGATACTAAGTGGAAGGTTTCTAGCCAGTGAAGTGTTTAATTCTACTAGTAGATCAAGGGTTATGGTGAATACGTGTATTATCGCGTAGCGGCATGATAAGTGCGGTGAGTGGTATGGAAATTGGAAGTTGAAGATCAAGGTTGCGATTTGGTTTTGATAAGAATATCACAAGCTCGGAGGAGCGGGGAAGGATTTTAGATGTCCAGTGTATGGTGGAACTATTGACGGGCAGTCGGAGGATGGTATATGTTGTGTTAGTAGTGTTGGGGTATTCAAATATTGATGCCTGGCTAGTTATGTAGAAATAGAATGGTTGATGGCCATTGATGTTCAGATTTGGCTGCCTACTGCGGAAGGTTGTGGGAGTTATTTCACGAGGAAATTTGTATAAGTGTTATATGTTGGTCACTTGAGTACTAAAGATTTAAAAACCAAGTATGGAGATTTTTGGGTACAATCGTTGATGTGAGAGTTTGTTCCGAATTGGGACAGCTTCCCGTGTGGGCCGTAAATAAGGCCATTGTGAATCCTTAAAAGGTTATTAGCCAGTTTGGTATTATCATAATCGTTTTGAGGTCCGTTGGTGGGGCTAATGTGAATGTGTGCTCTGCATAAGGCCGGATATATTCATTCGTCATAATATTCCTTACTAAGGAGTCGTTGGGAATTGGATGTTATTTCCGCCGTCAGTTATTCCGTGTAGTCTCTATTGTGCCATGTGTGTTGTGACACAATTTGATTATTCGCACTCGTATTGAGATCCCGTATAGTTTGCGGTGTTATATGAGCAGGATGTCTCTCGAGATGCAGGTCATGTATTGCACCTTAGTCGTGCTTGAGTTTTGTAGCGTATGGCACTATCTGATGGTATTGTGCACTTGATGTACTTGTGGTTGACATTTGTAGCCTTGGTGTCTAGTTTTCAGAAAAGTAAACCATTTGTCATTTGGAGTTGTGTACAAAAGGTTATGGTGGATACGCTACAGACTGTCCGGGAAGAGTTTGGAAATCTCTACTGCACAGGGCTAACTTTGGAAGCATATATCTCGCAATCTACAATGAATTGGGAGATGATCAACATATGAAAGTTATATCCCTTGATGTCTAGTTTCCAGAAAGTCAAACCATTTGTGATTTGGAGTTTTGACAAAAGGTTATGACCATTATACTAGAGGATGTCTGAGAAGAGTTTTAAAATGGCTTTTGAGAATTTTGTTCATCGCGAACGCGATGGGGGGCTCGCGAAAGCGAAGAAGGGTCGCCTAGGCAGTGTATAAGTTTGCAAAAACGGGTTTGGCTCATTTCATCTCATTTCCTTCATGGGAGCCGACCTAGGAGCGATGTTCAAGCTCCATCTTCATCATCTATGTTAAGGTAAGTGATTCCTACCTATTGCAAGTTAAATACTTGGTTTATATACGAATTTAGGCGTGAAAATTCATGGAAATTAGTAGAAATTTGGGGTTTTGAAGAAAAACCTAGAAATTAGTATTTTTGGATTTTGACCACGAAATTGGATATGAAATTGGATGGAAATTATATATTTGAGATCTTGAGATTATGGGTAACGTTATCCTCCGAAAAATTTTCGGAATCCGAGCACGTGGACCCGTGATGACTTTTAGTAATATTACCATTTTGGGTCGGGTAATTAATTTAATAGCCCAATTTTGAATTATTGAGTATGTATTAATTAGTTTTCATAACATTTGGATAGTTTCTGAATTTGCAGCATTGAATTGAGACTTTAACGCGACGTTGTGATCGGGAAGTGAGCTTTGAGACAAGGTAAGTCTCTTGTCTAACTTTGTAAGAGGGAATTTACCCCATATGTGATTTAAATTAATAATTATTGCTAATTGTAGGGGGCTACGTACGCACGAGGTGACGAGAGTCCGTGCGCAACTACTAATATTGCTAAGTACGGGTAGTTTAGGACTCAAATCATGAATTACTTATGATAATTGTATCCTTATTTAATCAAAGCATGGGGATTATATTGTAAATTGTTAGAGGAAAATTGAAAAATACTGAAAGTTTACATACTTGAAATTTGTGGAAAAAGCTTTAACTGTTAATGGAAATTGTACATCCTTATGTGTTAATCTTAAAATATCTTCTCATTCCGGAGGATCATAAGAAAATGACCTCATTTGTTGTGGAGCGAGCCGAACGCCTCGGCAGTATATATGCATCTATGGATCGTGCCGCATGTCCCCCGGCAGTGTACACGACACTCTGGATCGGGTCGTACGACCACAGCGGAAATCGTGCCTAATAATAATAATTTACACGATACCTTGATATTTTATTGCAGCTTGTGAAGGTAATATATAAATTAAAAATTATTAAAATTGAAAGAATTAATTATTTCTGCTTATTAAGGAAACTATTGTTGTTCACATAAATCATGTTTATTTAAATATTTTTATTTTAATATTATTGACCCTTAGTGAGTGTCATAGTCGACCTCTCGTCACTACTTCTTCGAGATTGGTCTTGATACTTACTGGGTACACGTTGTTTACGTACTCATGCTATACTTGCTGCACATTCTTTTGCAGGTACATGTATGTCTAGCGGCCTTGTAGGCACAGAGATCTAGTTAATACGAAGACTTAGGAGAGCGGTATTCTATATTACGATCGGCAACCAGTATATTCTCCTTCAGAGTTATTTATATTTTTACTTTCTAATTTGTATTCCGGACAGTTGTTGTATTTTATTTTATATTCCTAGTAAATACTAATGCACTTGTGACACCGGATTTTGGGAGGATTTCGGGTTGTTCTGTATTGAATTTGTTAAAAGTATTATTATTTACTCTGTAAATTCCCATTCTTTACTATGTATATTAAAGGAATATATGATTTTAAAAGTAATATAAAAATAAGAACCCAATTTAGTATTTATTGTTGGCTTGCCTGATAGTGGTGTCCGACGCCATCACGACCTTAATGGATTTTGGGTCGTGACAACATGGTATCATAGCACTAGGTTCACATAGGTCTCACGAGTCATGATCAAGTCTAGTAAAGTCTTGCGGATCGGTACAGAGACGTTTGTACTTGTCTTCGAGAGGCTACAGGGGTGTTAGGAGCACTTTTCTTTTTGATTCCTCATCATGCGATTCGATTCCTTTGAGGTTTATGCCTTCGTTTTCTTCCTATTCAATCTTATGTGACGTGAAATGCTTGTTATAAATTAGGAATAGAAGAAATATAATGGTATTACAGATGTGGTGCAGGATGTTTCTCCCTGCGTATTTGATTGCGATATTGTCGCCGCCTTGCGGAAGGCCGCTCTGTCAGCTCAGTATCAGTATTTACTAAGGTTTTGAGATTTAGCATTGGTTGTTATAGCGATTCATGCGTTGCTATCGCACAATGTTCGTGTAATGGTAGGATGCTTGACTATGGCTCGAGGCAATGAATGACTGGAAAGTAGGTTTTACTCAGTGCATGATTTAGAGATTCAGTATTTTTATTTTCGGCGGAGGAAAGACAATCGGACTACAAATGCTCAGGTTTGGGTCGATGGGGTAACAAGACTTGGTATTTTTGAGCGTGGTGGAATTTCTATCTGTGATGTGATGACATCGTCCTTGATGGAATGTGTTAAGTTCGCCGGTGTTGTGGTCTTCTTCAATTCGCCTTTGGGATAGGGTATTATGAAATAATACCGGGAAAACAGCTGTTACAGATCGCGATGCGCAATGGTTCAGGATCGAAGCGGTGTTCCTAGTATTGATGGCTCGAGAAAGAGGATCCTCGGAAAGGTTTAAAGTTGGTGGCGATCTATTGATTCAAGTGCTACAGTGATAGATATTGATTTAAGGTAACAACTTGGCAGCGAAGGATGAGGAAGGACAAGTGGGAGGTGTTTCGTGGTGGTTAAACTTCTAGAAGGCCGAGTGTGAGAAACAAGAGTCGAGTAGTTGCTTAAAGGTGGGTTTGACCAAAGTAGGAGAGTGGCATACGGGTTCTGTGGTAGGATAGCCACACGCCTTAGGGAAAATTAGAGTGATTTGGGATTCATGGTGGACAGTGAGTAGGTCTACGGGCTTAATTTGGAATATTGGCTGCTATATTGAGGAAGATTGGGTGTGACAAGAGAGAGTTTCTTAAAATGAAGCAGGATACAACATGACTTTGGATTGGAATGTATTGTCGCACCTTTAGTTGATTTTCATGAGGAGTGAACGGACTTGTACAGCTAGTGTACGTACACGGGCTCAGGGTAGTTTATTGGTTTTGTGGTAATTGTACTCGGTGCAGCGTGGTTGGAGGATGTTGGCATGGAATTTGCACAGGTGGGATATCTCTTGTGAGCAGGCTAGCGGTTTGCGTGGTGTTGAGGAAGCTTCTACGAAGAAGTTTACTGGCTATCAGGTAAGAGGTCGAGCATGTAAATATGACTAGTGATTCAGAGTGTTCATGAAATGGTTAACAAGAAGATTTCGAGGAATTTGGCGGGTCGATTGTGCGAGGTCATGTCAATGAAGAAGAAGGAATCTTGGTAGGTTCCAGGGTTATGAAATTGTAGCTTCGAGCTAAGTGGGAGAGCCCCACCATCTATGATTGGATTGCATGGTTGTGTGCTTGTGAGGTTTCTAGTTATCGAAAAATTGGTGGGTTATTACGACTAAAGAAAAAGAACATCAGTGGTGATTTGAGCCATGGATTTGAGGAACGTGTGCTACAAGGAAGGTGATTCAGCCGGGTGCTTCTTTGAGAGGGCGTTCACGTGCTTGCAGATCCTTGGAGTTGATCATATTTGGGAACAAGTTAGAGGATTCAAAAAACGAAGTGCGGTGCTTAAAGATTTCGGGTCCATGGTATGGTTAAGGATCGGTTCATTCGGTGTGTGAAGATATAACATGTGATTTATGGTTATACGTGCAGGCTTGACAGCCACCAATAACTGATTGATTTGGGAGGTAGTTGATTCAAATGGCTTTGTTGGGTAAATAGATTCTGGAAGAGTTATGAGGGTTTACATCGTGGATTGAGGTTGTGTTTTTCTATGATTTGGGAATTCGGTTGCCTGTTGCGCTGGTCCTTCTTAAACGACGCTAAGTGGAAGGTTTCTAGCCAGTGAATTGTTTAATTCTACTAGTAGTTCAAAGGTTATGGTGAATACGTGTGTTATCGTGTAGCGGCATGATATGTGCGGTGAGTGGTATGGAAATTGGAAGGTGAAGATCAAGGTTGCGATTTGGTTTTGATAAGAATGTCACAAGCTCGGAGGAGCGTGGGAGGATTTTAGATGTCCAGTGTATGGTGGCACTATTGACGGACAGTCGAAAGATGGTATATGTTGTGTTAGTAATATTGGGGTATTCAAATGTTGATGCCTGGCTAGTTATGTAGAAATATAATGGTTGATGGCCATTGATGTTCAGATTTGGCTTCCTTCTACGGAAGGTTGTGGGAGTGTATTCTAGGGGGAAATTTGTGTAAGTGTTATATGTTGGTCACTTGAGTACTAAAGATTTAAAAACCAAGTATGGAGATTTTTGGGGTACAATCGTTGATGTCGGAGTTTATTCCGGATTGGGACAACTTCTCGTGTGTGCCGTAAATAGGGCCATTGTGAATCCTTGAAAGGTTATTAGCCCAGTATGGTATTATCATAATCAGTTTAAGGTCCGTTGGTAGGACTAAAGTGAATGTGTGCTCTGCATAAGGTAAGATATATTCATTCGTCATAATATTCCTTACTAAGGAGTCGTCGGGCATTGGATATTATTTCTGCCATCAGTTATTCTGTGTAGTCTTTATTGTGCCATGTGGGTTGTGAGGCGTTTTGATTATTCGCACCCGTATTGAGATCCCGTATAGTTTGCGGTGTTATATGAGCAAGATGGCTCTCGAGATGCAGGTCATGTATTGCACCTTAGTCGTGCTTGAGTTTTGTAGCGTATGGCGCTATCTGATGGTATTGTGCACTTGATGTACTTGTGGTTTCCATTCGGATATTTCGTAGGTATAAGCCTTTGTGGCTTGATGGGTACTTCCCTATTTATTGTGATGTGTGGATTGGGTGGCACGCCGCCACAGGTATGTTGTTTAGATCGGATTGCACGCTGCAACGGTATCATGTGTGGGCTGGGGTGCATGCCGCAACAGTGTGATGTTGGGTATAGTTCCCTATACCTAATCTTGTGTGTTTTGTTTGTCATTTTTTGAGGAAGGTTCATAACATCTTTTCGGTTGTTTAAATAGTTACGTGGGGTGAGTAGTTCTTTCCAGTGTTCGTTCCCTTTTGTATCACATTCGAGTTTATAGCTTGTTGGCACATTGTGGCATTATATGAGACTTTTGGCAGTGTCTGAGGTGGCTTATTGCCAGAGCAGCTTGTACTGGGTGAAACGGGATTATTGGACCTGTGATCAGTGCGATTAGACTTATGTGAGGCATAGTTGAGACCAAATATCGTATTTGGTTCATAATGAGGTAATGCTTCTTGTCAGAAAGAGAAACGCAATGATTCGTTGACTCGGCAGTTGGTTATGAATCTCTACACATTTCTTCCATCGTGGAAGCATTACAAGAGTTGGAACAGGACTTATATGTGTCATGAGGAAGCTGCGTGGCCATAGTAGGCCGACCTCCCCCAACCGGAAACACTGCAAGAGTCTGATAACCATGGGCCACCTGCTCTACTATATGGGTAGCTTGAGTATGCACTCCCCACATGCCTAGGAAGTAGCTGGAATAGTAGGAAATGCCACAACTTGAACCAAACTCTCGAATAGACAATCATGCGAATCAAGGCATCTTGAATAGCTGGCAAACAAAATACGCCCTAGGGAACCTGAGCTGGTACCTACGGCTCCACATAATTATGCACTTGCTCCACAAGAGGAGCTATCAGTGGCTCAACATCGGCTGCACGAGTAGGGCTCTAGTTGCGGCACGTGCTCTACCCCTACCTCTACCTCGACCTCGGCCTCTCACAGCCCTAGCCTGGGGTACCGGTGCATACGCAGATACACCTGACGATCATGTCCTCACCATCTGTGAGAGAATAGAAAATCAAGGATTCAGAATCAAGGATAATCAAATCCACGGGACAGTGAATAAAAGAAAGTGATGTTTCTTGACAGTCTTGTAGCCTCTCAAAGATGATTACAAATGTCTCTGTACTGATCCCCAAGACTCTACTAGACTTGCTCATGACTCCTGAGACTTAAGCAGTCAAGTGCTCTGATACCAACTTGTAACAATCCAAACTCCCATCGGATCCATAACGGCACCTAACGTCGCTTGCTAGGAAAGCCAATAATTAAATAATAGCAATAAACTCAATAACAGAATTAAATACTCTCAACAGTGGAATAACCATAAAATGTATGAAATCTAATAGCAATAACATAACAACAACCATCTTACGATCTGGTGTCACCGAGCACATGAGCACTACGGAATTTAAATGCAATGTCTAATCCAAATTATAGAACTATCTGAAAGATAGAATAGTGAGAATATAAGCAAAACATAAGAGGACTTCAAGGTATGCGAACGGAATCAGCAGCTACCTCGAAATCTCTACGAATCTGGTACAGGTGCCTCCAGCTAACAATCATCCCTCTCGGTAGTACCTGGATATGCACATAAAGAGCAGAGTGTAGTATGAGTACAACCGGCCCTATGTACTCAATAAATAATAAGCCTAACCTCGTGCTGAAAGTAATGACGAGCTTGGCAATTTCTAACATTCAATACCAATAACCAACAACAACAATATAGAATAATAATGGTAGAAAGAAGTAGATCAAGCTATATTAACTTCAACCTTTGCACTAATAGCAGGAAAATAGGCATGCTTTTCTAGAATAGCAGTTAAGGCATGAATGTTTTTTCACAGAATTCATCTAAACATGGAGTTATCGATTTAACAGTGATTTTCAAGTCCAACACACCAAATAAGGACATCTTATACCAACAAACATAATGGAAGAATCACAACCTGTGCATGACAAGTAAACATACTAGAATCAATAATATCGTAGTTTAATCATCAAGTATGTCGTGTCTCAGCACATGTATAGTGCTTGGCACAATTTCCCTTTGACCCTCACACTCAACAACAACAACAACAACACTCAGCATTGGGTCCCGGGCACAAGTCCCTCACTCAAGCACTATATGTGACCATGTGCCTGCGCCTACGATTATTACTGGAATCTAGAGGGTCGGGTCCTCGCCCAAGCGCCAATCATATCTAAGTCAATGATCAATATCACATATCCTAACATGGATCTTGGTGCACGCGCCAACTCACAATCAATACCACTTAGCCCAATGTGGGGCCTGGCATACGCGTCACCTCATAACCAATACCAAATCGGCTTTATGGCCCAAGCTTAATCATCAACTGCTCAAGTCTCAAATATTCCATCTCACAAATACTCAGATCAAACTGTAACTCACATATAAGGGCATCAACAACATGTTAGATAACATATAAAGGATGCATATAAACATTGATATAATGCGTAGATATAGAATCATGACTTAAAGTATGACTACAATTGAGGCAAAAAACTCAAAATAGCAAGCATAGCCCTATCATGTCTCAAACAGATAAGCACATAGTCTAGACATGATCTCTAGCATGAATAATAGCTCAAGTAGTCATACAAGTAGAGAAAACACGGATATAACAAGACATGATATTAAAACAAGGCACATAATAACTAAAGGTTTACCCGGATCATGAATAACTCTAGTGTACACACATACTCCGTCACCTAGCACGTGTGTCACCCCCAAGATATCTCAAGTATAATAGCCAGTGGGAAAAATTACCCTCAAATCAAGTATAGACATGTTACTTACCTCAAATCGCATTAATCAATACTCCAAAAATCCCTTCCCATGAAAATCAACCTTCAAACGGCTTGAATCTAGTCAAAAATAACTCAATAACATCAAACACAACTATAAAAATGGACTCCAAGTAATAAACCTCCAATCTTTATCAAATTACAAAAAGTCAACCTGCGCCCGTACCCCGGAACCGGATAAAATTCATAAATTCCGATCACATATTCGAACACGAGTCCAAATATACAAGTTGCATCTAAATTCGACTTTAGATCAAGGTTCAAATCTCTATTTTTTCACTTTAGAAAAGTTTTGTCAAAACCTCCAAATTTCCTCTCTTAGATTCACCAATTAAAGGCCAGAATCAAGGGTAGAATCATGAATTATCATCAAATCTAAGTCAAAAATAATTACCCAATCCAAGTGGGTGAAAATCGCCTCAATTCGAGTTCTCAATCTCAAAAGACGATAAAATAAGTCAAACCCTCGATTAGATTAGTTCTGCCCAGCGGCTATCGCTTCTGCGGTTCAAAAGTCATTTCTGTGACACCGCATCTACGGACATTACCTCGCACATACAGAATTCACTTATACCTCCGGCCTTTCACTTCTGCAAATTGAAGCCAGCTTCTGTGACCCATTCAGCCACTTGCGCTTGCACACCTGGGCAAGGACTGCCGCTTTTGCGGACAAAGTTGATCCCATCCAAATGCGCATCTGCAGACCAAATTTGCATGTGCAGAAACACCAGGTTTGATCAGCCAATCAACTCCAAAATAATTTGAAATCAATCCAAAATACATCCGAGCCCCTCGGGACCCCGTCTAATCATACTAACTAGTCCCAAAATATAATTAGGACCCGCTTGAGGTCTCAAATCATATAAAACAATATTAAAACTATGAATCGTACCTCAATGCAAGGCTAATGAACTAATCAACTTCTAACTTTCAAAACTCATGCAGAACCACGTCTAACCAATTCGGAATGACCTTAAATTTTGCACACAAGTTTCAAATGACGTAATGAGCCTATTACAACTTTTGAAACAATAATCTGACCCTCATAACCTCAAAGTCAACTCCCCGTCAAACCTATGAACTTTTCAAATCTTCAAATTTCAACTTTCGTCAATTAGAGCCAATTCAACCTATGAACATCCAAATCTAATTCTGGACATACACCTAAGTTCAAAATTACCATACAAACCTATTAAAGTCATCGAGATACCATTACGAGGTTGTTTACATAAAAGTCAACCGATTGTCAACTCTTATAACTTAAGCTTCTAACAATGGAACTAAATGTTTCAACTCCTTCCAAAATCTTTCCGGAACCAAACTAACCATCTATGCAAGTCAAAAAATGATAAATAAGCATACGGAAAGTATCAAATAGGGGAATGGGTCTCAAATACATAAAACGACTGGCCGGGTCATTACACATATTTGACATTTTGAGTTATTGCATCCAAACCTTAGCAATACTTCTAAGTTAATCATTTTTTGTATAGTTTAGAAGTTGACGTGACCTAAACGTTCATGTCATAAAATATTTGACACAAGCATGTAAGAATAAGCTGAAATTTTATTCATATCAATGACAATTATATTGAGTTTCAAAAGGCCCTCAGTGATGTAACCTTTTCCTACATAGATTTTATTTTTACTAACTACAACCTTGTCGGAAATAAAAATATACTTGAAGCCGTTCTTGACTATAAGTGGTAGTGAGACCAAATTCTTTCACATTACAAGAATATGAAGGACATTGTATAGAATCATAATTTTGCTCAAGGACATCTTAAAGTAGATCTTTCCAACTCCTTTAATTTTGGCAGTTGCGGAGTTTCCCATAAATATCATCTCATCGGGCCCTGCAGAAGCATATGAGTTAAACAAATGCTTATTTTAACAAACATGACAGGCGACACCAAAATCATTCCGCTATTCTTTCGGATTTTCGACCAAGTTACATTCAGAAAGTATGGCGCACAAGTTGTCCATTTCTTTGTTATTTTCAATCATGTTTGCTTGAGTATTCTTCTTGACCTTCTTTTATGCACGGCAGTCCATGGTCTTACAATTGTAGCAATTATCTTTAAAATTTTGTTGCTCGGGTAATCCTTTGATTCAGACGACTTTTTCTCTTTTTGCTCATTAAAGCTTCTTTAACAATATTTGCTCCCATTATTGTTGAGTTTCCATGAGACTTCATCTCAGCAGCCTTTTTGTCCTCTTCAATCCTTAGGCAAACAATAAGGTCTTCAAGCGGCATGTCCTTGCGCTTATGTTTCAAGTAATTCTTAAAGTCCTTCCAAAGAGGAGGCAGCTTTTAAGTAAAGGCCGCAACTTGAAATACCTCATTGATGACAATACCTTCAATAATATATATATATATATATATATATATATATATATATATAGTTAGTTAGTTAGTTA